>JANIJG010009806.1:2863-13929 GCA_024611175.1 Megaceryle torquata
GTATATCTCAGCCCCAGCTGACTGTTTGTTGCTACTGCCTTAAATATTGGTATAGCTTAGCTAAGCCTCCTTTAGCCTTTCTGATACTGAAATGGAGACATGGGCCAACTTCAGTAACAAAGCTTGTTGGGTGATGACAGGATACCAGTTTTCAGTGTCTGCTACTAAATACACGGCAGCTGTCCTGTAAGTAGCTCAACAGTGGAGACTGTGTATTGCGAGTTGTCTAGTACTGGCAACACAAGACCTCACCTAAACATTGTGTAGTGATCTTGCACATTCCCCACAATACTGACTGCCCAGAGGAGAGTCTAGTAGCACTGTTTGTTACAGGAAACACCTTTTGGGCCTTATCCTGCAAAGCTGTACTTAGAATTACTTCAGTTATCCAAGTTCACTTAAACTGGGCTGGGATATGTTTAATGTATTCTGTCTAATGCTTGGCACTTGCTTTTGTTTCCTTGTAAATGTGTAAACAAGACAAAGTATTGTCACACCTGAAAAAATTTAATGCTTCTTTGGGTAGAGGCAATCAACTTATCTGTGTCTGCTTAAGTATGATGTTCAGACAGAGGATGTTCAACATGGCAGGCAAAGCTTAATCATGGAAGAGACCTCCTGCATGATTATTTGGAGCAGGCATCTCAAAGCAAAATTTTCATCAGTGCTTTTTAGGACTGCTTTGTTGGAAAGTCTGCTGAGGCTGACATACTGAACTGATTTACTCCTCATCCTACAAACCTACCAATCTCTTTTTATAGAACGATAATTTCTGTGATGGGGAAATTGTTTACCCTGGGGATTAATTTTTGGTCACAAAAGTTTGAGGTGCCTATACAGTGATATTTCTGATGTATTGGTACTGTGAATGCTAATATAAGCACAGCTAAATCTACTAGTGCTCTGAAACTCTTCTGATCTACATTTATCTTTTTGATAGTAATTTTGTCTTATGGTCTTTGTTTTGATGGAAAGTAATAGATTATAACTTGTCAAAACATTGTAGGTTCCTGCTTACTTTATTTGCTTGGAGTATTTAGGAAGTTTCTACAAAACATTCTCTTCTGGTTAAAAATAAAAAAAAATATTTGGGGAACAAATTCTTTAAATACATTGGTAGAATTTTCCCTGTCCATCTTTGAAATCCGTATGTACAAGGAGCAACACTGATTCAACTTCATTACTCAGTGCTGGGTGTGAGCAGCCACATAGGAAGTTAAGGAAGCTTAGATTTTCTTTAATGCCTACAAAAGATTATTATGGCAAGCCTTAGACTTAATCAAGGGAAAGCAGCTTCTAAAATTCTTGATTTTGACACTTCGTTTAGTAGATATTTATGAAATTATATAGTCTTGCTTTCTTACTGTATGCTGTCTGTATGGAACTTTCTTTAACGTCAGTTAAGTTAATGGTAGTTTTGAAGTCATCTTTGCTGGTTTAGAGTCCTACTTGGAATAGGTTCTGCAGTCTCCATCATTGTGTTAATAATCAGTATATTTTGAGGTTACGTTTTAACATAAACAAAGGAAAGAAGGTAATGTTGTATGGTTTCCATCTCATAACAGAACTAGTGTTTGAGCAGAAAGTAACTGGTAAATCAGAAAAACAGTGAGTTCTTTTTGCTTTTTTGAATGCATTTGCTTTTCTAACCTGTTTTCTGATTCGTAGCTCTAGTATTGCAATATGGTTCTTTCACTACTATTGTCATATTTGACATGTACTGAAGCCTCATTGAATCCTGTGGAGAACAGGAATAAGAAGGACCACTTGCCTTAGCTTTATTCAGTGGCCACTTTTCATAAGCTTTTGCTAAAAAATGAATGTGTACATTAAAACTCAGTGTTACAAAGTAACACTTGCTGAAACTGACATCTTTTTTTTAATTAAAATACTAAAATACAGTGAAAGGCTGTAGGAGACTCGGTATGTCTGTTTCTAATAATAGTTTGGTAGTATTTTTTTAGCACTAATTGCAGAAGGAATGTTACTTAACTATTGAGGCTCTCTGAACAAAGGACAAATATAAAAAGTGAAACAAGTCTTTGTTTTTTTTGTTGTTTGTTTGTTTACTTTATTCCTTGCTCTAAGAAAATTTCAGGGAGTAACCTGAGTTGCTGATAATTCTAGTGTGGCAGACTATAGACTGGACTGGAGAATTATTACACTTCATACTCTGAAGTGGTGATAGCACTGTGTGAAACTACTTTTCTTGAGCATTTTGCTTAATTTCTACCTGAAGATGACATTAAAGTGTAAAATTGCCTCTTACATACACAGTTTTTGCTATGCAAATGTATGTGGCTATGTAATCTCATTTCTCACCTCTGCTGTCTCTCTCATTACAGGTTTCTGAATGTGGCTGGCCAGCTAGACGAGCCCCAAATCTTCAGAATCTTTATAGCATATGCAAGAATATGCATTTATGGCTGAAACAAGACCAGAAGAACGTCTGCATTGTGCACTGCCTTGTAAGAAATTGGTTTAAGTCTGAAGTGCTTTGCTCAGTCCAACTTGAAATTGTGAATAATGATGCTAGGATCCACTCGGGTTGTGAATACCTCTGGCTTTCTTTACTGTGAGACCTGGGGGCAATTCCATTCTGCTAGGTCTTTAGGAAAGTTGCTTGCATAAATTTTTGCCTTAGGCAAATTAGTAGGGTAATGTAGACCTTGCTTACTTGCATGTGGCATGAAAGGCAGTATATTGGAGGGATTAAAGCAAAGTAGTCTTTGGGAGAAAGAATCTGCTTTTCAGTGTTAATTTTTTGTTCATGTTTTCTGAGTCACAGCTGGATTTACTCTGCATTGTGCAATGGACACTACTGTCCATTTAACATGTAAACTGTATCTGCAGAATCACTGATATCTAATGAGTCATTAACCATGATATAATGCCAAAAAGCAATAAAATTCTTGATAAAGAGCTACCTCATGTCGAACATGGAGGGGAAAAATGAATTGAAAGAATAATTACTGTTTGGTATTTGAAAACATGAGATTACTGTTGTTTGTGTAAGAGAATTTCACATGAGACTTTGATATGATTATTTTCCTTTGCAGTTAAAAGAGAAATGTGACAGTTTTTACAATGCTTATAATGCTTCTAGAAAGTATTCAAAACCTGTTCTTTGCTATGTTGGAGTAGTCTATATGTAATATCACTGTCAGTCTAAAAGAGGATTTATTAATCTATCAAAGTATATTTCCTTGAACAGAGATTTGGAAGGAAAAAAAAACAGTTAATGACAGCTTCTGAAAACCAGTGACATTATCAGTACTTCTGTGCAGTTAGGAATCTAATTCTGTATTACAGTGATACTTGTAGTATCAGTATCACGTGATTTCTGGTCAAATACGTAAGCTGATGTGATGAGTTAGTACCAGTTTTTGTAACATCTTTCCCTTTAAGTGTTTCTTTTAAGATAACATTCCTTTCCTTGGGTATGAGGGAAGCTTGTATACTTATTTGGCTGCATGACAGATGTGAGAAGCACGTACTAAAAGGCTAGAAATGAGTGATAGCTGCCATATGTGTATTAGATTAATCTAGTCGGAAGTTTTTTCAGCTTTAAAAGCTAGGAATTCTAGGTTGAAAAAAATGCTTTGTCTGGTAGAGAGGGAATATTTTGGTCTAATACAATTTCTTGGATAACAAAACATGAGACTTGCTTCTTGTAGAGGTGAAACTGCATCTAGGTGGCTGGGATTCAGAAACAGGTAGGTGTGGCAGGTGCAGCTACCCCAACAGACAAAACAGACAAAGCAAACAGGGTTTGTTGGAGCAGTTTGATGCCTCGGCCATTAAGCTGCAACTCCAGTGCTTAGCTGGTGCCTCAGGGTCCGGACCTCTTAGTAAACAGTCTTGGGGTCTGCTCCTGTCTGTGTTTTATCTGGGCTTCTGCCCTCAGACAGTCAGAGTGACCACAGCACACCCTCAGCTGGGGTACAAATGGGGTCTTGCCCAAGAGGCAGAGGAGCTGGTTCTTGGCAGAGCAGTGGGCCTGGCCGTTGGATCCTCCCCTTGGACACACCATCCAAGGGCACTGCTGTGGACTGAGGGAGCTTCTCTGGATTGAGTGAGCCTTGCCCCCCGCTTTGGGTGAGTGGTGTCTTAGTTGTGTAGTAGTTAATCCCCAATAGACATCCACACTTGTATTTGGTCAGAAGGAGTGCTGGGCAATTTTGATTGCAATAAACCCCATTTTGGATAGAGGCTGCTGTTTGTTTTGTGGGTGCCTCCGTGACAGTAGGGCTTCCTGCTATCTTATATTTCCCGTAGAGGTTATGCAATAATGTAGTGAATTATTAAATTTATATGTTATAATTTGAGTGTTTCAGTTGAAAACAAGCAGTTGAAAAGAAGGTTTAAATGCCAGTAATATATATTTGCTCAACTGCTCTTCAAACACCTGTCTCTTGTGGTGCTAGCAGACTTTCTTTTCGTTGATCTAATTAATGGTTAGAATAGAAGCCTGGCTTTGAAGGGTATGCCTGTTAAAGCAAGTTGAGGAAAAAATACTTCATTCTTCCCCATTTCCATACTGATATGCCAAATGACTACAAAACAGTATGTTCTGTGTTGCTAGCAAAAAAAACTTGAGAGGTCCTGTTCTGTCATCCATTACCCCTTCATTCTTTTATAATATAGTGATGAATCTGGGATGTGTGTGACCACAGTCCCTGCAGAAATAGGATCAGGGTTTTAATTTTCTTCTCCTAGTTTTGTGGTAGGCTGTTAATCTCAAGTGGTTTTAGTCAGAAGACTAGAGAATTCAGTATGGCTTAGTTCTTCTGAATCTTGGGACTGTTCTTGTAGCAGAAGTCCGTGGTTATACTACACTGAGGTTTCAGGTAGCAGCTAGGAAATGAACTTAAAAATGGATATGAGTGAGGTAATAAACCTCAACTGAAAATTTCAAACAGTGTTAAGATAAAGCAATTATTCACATTTGAGCAAACTGATAGTATGTAGTATCTTTTGTATTGTGGAAATCAAATTAAAACATTTCATGTTGAGACAGACTTCAAATCTAATGATTGAATTGGACATAGTACTTTATTATGTTAAATAAGGAGATGTTCTTCAGTAACCTCTCTAGTGCTTTATCCGCTAGGTTTAATAATAAAGTTACAGTTTTGTTTGTTTGTTTTGTTTTGTTTTTGGTAGGATGGAAGAGCAGCATCTGCTGTTGTAGTTTGTTCTTTTTTGTGTTTCTGTCGTCTCTTCACTACTGCTGAAGCTGCAGTTTATATGTTCAGTATGAAACGCTGTCCTCCTGGCATTTGGCCTTCTCATAAAAGGTATGGTATGGGTCTGTAGGGTACTGTTGAAGCAAGTACTTAACAATTATGAATATGCTACTATTTTTACAGGATGCTTTTTATGAAGGTAAATGTTTTCAATAGTGTATGTGTTTGAACTGCAAAATACTTGGAAAAAACAGATATATCATGAATAGAGAAAGTTCTGAATTTTGAGCCCTTAAGTTACTCATGATGTTCTTACCAAAAGTGAATCAATTATGATCTGTAGTGGAGAAATGTTAGGAATGAAATCAAGGGTATGAAGTACTTTTGAATGCTGTCTTAAGTATAAAATCCACTTCCACATGTGTAAGACTTATTCCATGTTTACTAGTTTATTACAATAGGTTTTACTGTGTCAGAACACTGCAAGTTCTGTGGAAAGACCAATAGTGATTTCTGTCAATCTTCTCTGTTTAGGTAAGAATTGCCTTCTGCTTTTTAAAGGAGTGCATGCAGAGGTGACTTTCATATACTTTGACAAATGTTTGAAACTGATTATTTTATTAAATTTGGTAGATCTTATAAAAGTAAGGTTTCAGTAGCGAGTGACACTGTAGTATGGATGTTTCCGACAAAAAGGATTAGATTTAGAAAGGTGAGAAGTAAGGATTAGTTAAGTATAAATGAAAGATTATGCTGTTGTACATATTTACTTTGAGTATTTTTTTAATAGGCCCTCTACAAGTCAGGGGATATTAATGAGGATAAATTTAAAGCCTTTAGGAAGCTTTTGAGTTACTAGCTTCAGAACTGTTGTGCAACTTTGATCTGTTAT
Organism: Megaceryle torquata; assembly: GCA_024611175.1. NCBI lineage: Eukaryota > Metazoa > Chordata > Aves > Coraciiformes > Cerylidae > Megaceryle > Megaceryle torquata. The sequence goes on from JANIJG010009806.1 coordinate 8,945, forward strand.
GTGTAAGATAGAAAGTAAGTAGTTCTAGCTGGATGTTTTAAGGCCTTTGGAAAGACTGGACTGGAAAGACAGACATGTTTTACAAGTGAATATATGTAAAGCTGCTGACCTAAGGCCATGTCTGGAGTTGTCTGGAAGGTTGGAAACAGGTGCAGATGACTTAATAAGCAGTGCTGTGTTGAGTTTTTCTGGGAAGTACTTTTCTCCTGTTGTGACACAGATATTGGGCTTTTTCTACAGAAACTGTTGCTATCTTTAAATTGAGAGGCTGGCTGAGATCATAACTATTTTTCCGTGTTCCTTTTTCATTTTCTTTCTGTGAAATTCTATCCGATTTGAAAATCTGTTTGCTGGAAGTGCTCTTAAGTGTTCCCAGTGTTGTATTGTTATCATTTGTCACTGTTCAGTGGCTGGCTATGAACAGAAGTAACTCACCCATGTGTTCACCTGTTTTTACAACTTGGTTCTCTGTCTAAATGAGTGCCTTTTGGTTTTGGCAGATACATTGAATACATGTGTGACATGATGGCTGAAGAACCCATTATTCCTCATAGCAAGCCCATCCTTATCAGATCAATCATCATGACTCCAGTTCCTCTTTTCAGTAAGCAGCGTAATGGCTGCAGACCTTTTTGTGAAGTTTATGTGGGAGATGAGAGAGTAACCACTACTTCTCAGGAATATGACAAAATGAAGTAAGTACAGGTTATGGTTTGCTATGAAATGGCATGTTATATTTCACTAGACTATCTTAAATATGAAATCTTTACTTTGAGGAGAAAGTATGATACTGCATGTGTGAGTTGATCAGAAAGCTTCTTTAACTTTTGGAACAGTTCCTTTGTCCTCTTTTAGCTGACCTTGGAAGGTGAATCATGGGGAATAGCCAACGTGATTGTAATAATAGCCCAGTCAGGATGATGAAACTAATGAAATACTCTATAATGAGTTGGGAGAGGTTTTGTGATTGCTGCTTCTTGTTCTTGTGAGTGACTTCAACTTCCAAGATGTATGCTGGGAATAAAATACAGCAGAGAGGGAGCAGTCCTGGAGGTTCTTAAAGTGTGTGGAAGAGACCTTCCTGATGGAGGAGCCAACTGAAGAAGGTGCCGTCCTGGACCTGCCCCTTGTTAACAGAGAAGGACTTGGTGGAAATGTAACAGTCAGAGGCCGTCTTGGGCTTAGGAATCATGAAATAAGAGGTTTTGATTGTTGGACTTTTGTAGGGCAGACTTTGACATGTTCAGGAGACTGAGTGGCAGTGTCCCTTAGGAGGCAGTCCTGAAGGTCAAAGGAGTCCAGGAAGGCTGAGTACTCTTCAAGAAGGGAATCTTAAAATCTCAGTAACAGGCCATCCCCATGTGCCAAAAGATGGGCCTATGGGGAAGAGACTTTTCAGGATGAATGGAGAGCTTTGACTGGAACTCAAGAACAAAAGGGGAGATTATGGCCTTTGGAATAGTGGGCAGCCACTCAGGGGGACTACAGATACACAGTGAAGCTATACAGGGAGAAAATTAGAAGGACCGAAGTCCAACTAGAACTCAATCCAGCTACTGCCATAAAAGACAATAAAGAATGCTTCTATAAACATGATTAATAACAAAAGGAGGACTAGGGAGAATCTTCATCCGTTACCAGATGCAGGGGAAACAGTGGCTAGGGATGAGAAAAAGGCTGAGGTACTTAATACTTTCTTTGCCTCAGTCTTCAATAGCAGGACTAGTTGTTTGCTGGGTAGCCAGCCCCTCGAGCTGGAAGACAGGGATGGTGAACAGAAGGGGGCCTTCATAATCCAAGAGGAAATGGTTAGTGACCTGCTGCACCACCTAGACATACACAAGTCTATGGGGCCAGATGGGTTATGCCTGAGAGTGCTGAAGGAGTTGGTGGATGTGCTTACCAAGCCACTCCTCATGATTTATCAACAGTCCTGGCTAACTGGGGAGGTCCCAACGGACTGGAGGTTAGCAAATGTGGTGCCCATCTACAAGAAGAGCCAGCAGGAGGATCCAGGGATCTACAGACCTGTCTGTCTGACCTTGGTTTGGTATAGCCAGATGAAAATGAGCTGGCAGTGTGCCCAGGTGGCCAAGAAGGCTAACAGTATCCTGGCCTGCATCAGGAATACTGTGGCCAGTAGGACTAGAGAAGTGATAGTCCCACTGTACTCAGCACTGGTGAGGCTGCACCCTGAGTACAGTATTCAGTTTTGGGCACTGCAGTTTAAGAAAGACCTTGAGGTGCTGGAGCAGCTCTCCAGAGAAGTGCAACAAAACTGGTGAAGGGTCTTGAAAATATCTGAGTAGTGGCTGAGGGAGCTGGGATCGTTCAGCCTGGAGAAAAGGAGGCTGAGAAGAAGCCTTATCACGCTCTACGAATACCTGAGAGGAGGATATAGAGAGGTGGGTTTTGGTCTCTTCTCCCAAATCACAACCTATAGGACAAGAAGAAATGGCCTTAAATTGTGCCAAGGGCAAAACTTCTATACTGGAAGGGTTATCAAAGACTGGAACTGGCTGCCCAGGGAAGAGGTTGAATCACCATCCCTGGTTGTATTTAAGACATCTAGATACGGTGCTTAAGGATATGGTGTAGTAGTCGCCCTGGTAGAGTTAGATAACCATTGGACTTGATCTTAAAGGTCTTTTCCAACCGTAGTGATTCTGTTATTCTGTAAGTAACAGCTGGGATCTGTTCCTGAAGAAAGAGGGTATGGTAGTGGGCTGACACTGAGAGGCAGAGGTGAGCAAGACCTTCTTTCCTCTCACTCCATGTGGTGTAAACTAGGCAGACTGATCTCTGGCGTACATGTGCTGAACACTGTATCTCAGTCATGGAAAGAGTAAGGATCTCCAAGGCACGATAGCTGTAACAGGAGTGCTTATTAGTCCCTCTATAGCTCTTTTGTCTGCTCTTGCAATACAGTGCAGGAATTGTAAATGGTAGCAGCAGCGGTAGGTATAGATAGTCACAGGCAGAGGAAAGTTGAGAGAATACTCAAGTCCTTCCAGATTTCCTATAAATCCAAGCCACATAAGGAATTCAATGAATTTGAAGAGAGCAGGAACAGAAACAGCTGTGGGGTGTTGTGTTATTTCTCCCTCTTTTTCACTACCATTGTCCCTCGGTGGGATTCCTAATGTACCTTAGCAGTGCAGCTACAGTTTCTCTCTGTACCTTTCTTTGGAAGAACTTTCTTGATAATATCTTGTCTCATGAATTTTGCAGCAGCTCTTTGAAGACATGTTCCACCCATATTTCATTCAAGAACTGTGGGTCTAAATATGTTGCTTTGCTGTAGGTGGCTGTTAATCTTGTTATTTTTAGAGCAGATTTTATATTTTAATCATTTGGAGCAAATTCCTTTTCCATAATAAGAAATTGAAGATGATTTTTATGGGTTGCTATTGAAGGCACTGGAGAAACTAAACTAAACATAGTGTAATACATTTCTTTTTTTAAAAACAAAATTAACTGTTACTACTTTTTTTTTTTTTCTTCAGAGAGTTTAAAATTGAAGATGGGAAAGCTGTAATTCCACTAGGTATAACAGTCCAGGGAGATGTTCTCATTGTGATCTATCATGCCAGGTCAACACTAGGAGGCCGACTACAAGCCAAGGTAATGATACATTGAACAGCCTACATGAAGGATTTGTTTTTCTTGTGCAGTTTCCATAATTGTATTTGTGATATCTTTAAGTACATGGCTTTTTTCACTATTCTTTGTTCAAAGTAATGTTTGAGGTTTTCACGTACTTGAGAGTTCAGTCTTTTCAAGCCTAATAATATGTCCATTCTTAATGCTTTGCATGTAGGTAAGGATTTTTTGGCAGTTACTTCAGTAGTGGTAGTTATATTTGCATGGAAAATATCTAGACATTATTTTAGGCACTGATTGTTAAATTGCACAAGACTCTAGAACTTCTCACCTGTATACATAAATTGCAACCAAAAGAAAAATCACTCAATAGAAAAGTGGAATTCCAGCAACTGCTTATGTATTTTTGAATCCCTGTATTTTTGTACCCCATTTCTAGAGCCAGACTGGTTTTATAGCTGATTTTCTTTTCTTCTAAGGGGAATGTATGTTTCCTTTTGTTAATTCAGTTTATAGATGCAAGATCACAAAAAGCTTGCTAATGAAGCCCATTCATAAATTTCAAAAAAACAAGCATGTGGTGGGTTTGGTTTTTTTTGTGTGTGTGAGTGTTTTTTGTTGTTGGTTGTTTTTTTGTTTGTTTTGTGTGTTTTGTTGGGGTGTTTTGTTTGTTTGTTTTTTGTTGGTTAGTTAGTTTGTTTGGTTTTTTCCTCCAGATTGGTAGCTCAAATTAAACTTAAAGATCTGTGTAAAAGACAGGAAGGTGTAGTGCAAAGTTTAAGATAACTTGGAGCATTGTGAATATTGATCCAGAGGTTCTCAGGCAGTTTCCATACATTTGGGGCCAGCAAGCGTATTTATACATAGCTACTATTATCAAAATAAATGTTTTTTTCTACTTTATGTGTAAAAAGCTGAGTATCGAATCCTGTCATATTGTGGAGGTTCAGGACTTTCTTAATGTCCCCAGAGTGGTTATGGGCCAGATCTTCCAAAACAGCCTAAAACCGAAAGCTCAGTGAAATGATTCTGTAATGCACAAAAATAACTAAAGTATGGTTCAAGGTCACCAGTGAAGAAAGCATACAACTGTAGAAAATTTGGCCAAGATTAGCTTGTACTCCTTGTGCAACCTCAGTTTCATTGATGATAGGGTTTCTTTGATAAAGTTTTTCTAGTATTTATGCACTAAGTGGAAAAGATCAGAATTTTCTCATGCAGATGCTATAAGACATGATGCATCAACAGTGTTTGTGATGATCCTGATTTGGAGATTTGAGGAAGTAATATTCAATGTGTCCTTACCTGGAACTCAACCATGCAATTCTCGCTAATGACAGTGGCTGTTAGGCAGGCAAAACGCCGAACAAGGTTTCCAAATT
>JANIJG010009806.1:17770-37294 GCA_024611175.1 Megaceryle torquata
AGAGCTGCCTAGACAACCAGGTTCAACTGCACAATATGAAGCAGAAGCGTCCCAGCTGGAGCAGTCTTTAGAAAGTGCACCTACTGATACAGAATCCACACACAGCAGTAGTACTGATGCAAATAACTTCTTTCATTCTCTGGACTGGAAAGGTACAGGTTTTTCTTTGAAGCAGCTATCTGCTGTATGTTGTCTTGATATCTTCCAATGAGTATTTAGGCCTTCTTATGCAGCAAAAGTCACTGTTTCACCAGACCACCCAAAAAAGCTCTATGAAGACAAAGCTCCGTAGGTTCTGCTTCTTTTGGATAAACACCCAGCAACTGGTTTTGGTACTGTGTGTAACTTAAATGCTAAGCTAATTTTTTCTTTTACTGCAAAAATCTTAAATGTAAAGGAAGCATTTGCTTTCCCAAAGCCCACTTAGGCTGGCTGAGGAACAGAAGCAGCAAAGTAGACTAGCCAGTGGGTTACAGATCAGTGTGTATGGACTGAGAAAATGTAACGTTAGAGTACATGTATAAGTTCTTTTTCTGGGTTCTACTATCTTGGAAAAAATGTCAGTAGCTACTTATGCTGTCTCTGAATGCTTTCACTGACTGGAGTAGCAGTTACTGACTGATCTTCTAAAGAGTAAGTGGTATGATGTCCTGAGGTAAATGTCCAAGTCAGTCTCATTTTGAAAAAATTCACTACTACCTGCCCTTTTCGAGGGGCAAGTATGTTGCTGAGCTGCCCCTCTGCCTGCCCTGGATAAAAAGGTGTCAGGCAACAGATGGTTAGTATTTTTCATCAGTTTTTTTCTGACCTTTGATTAAGGATTGATTTTATATGATCTCACCATATTTCTGCTCTATACTAGTTGGCAGAAAAATCCTGGTAACCTAAACCTGTTATTTCTTTTTATTCAAGAAGGAAAAAGTCCAGAAAGTGGAATAGAGGACAGTTCATCTAAAAATGATCGTGTTCAACTATCTGATGACAGGGAGGAGAGTGAGCCTTCAGATGAGGAATTCCCTACATTTCCAAGTGAAGAAGATGCAAGTGCAGTAATTGTTGATGAAAAAGATTCTGTTACTCCAGAAGGAGAGTTGCTTTTTGAAGCCAATTTTGAAGCTCCATCTGCACCATTACAAAAATCTATTCCTGAAGAGAATGTAGACTTACTGGGACTAGACTCTGATATTTTACCTGAACAGAAACAACCTATCTCAGAAATAAACTCTTCATCAAGTAATGCAGACTTGTTGAACAATCTGTTTGTGGGTAATGCATCCCAGATTTCAAAAGAGCCCACTGGAGACCTTCTTGGCCAAGGAACCGATTTCTTTTTCAGCAGTCAGTGTCCAGCTGCTACTCAGGGTACATCTTCAGCAGCAGCTATGTCTTCAGGTATGTAAATTTTACATCAGTACTCTTTGTCTGGCCAACAGTTAAAAACTGCTGCTTGCATGTACTTGGAAAATGACTACCATGTTTTGATCAATACTGTGAAGACAGGTTGGTCAGTAGAAAGAATCTTCATAGAATAGGTGGTTTTACTGCATGAAGGAGAGAAATTGCTATATACTATCCAGGTATTTTATTATGTTGCCAATTTCCTATTAGCTTTAACCATGCAAACAGAAAAGTATCAAATTTTGATTTAAAGGATCTTCAGAATTCTTAGAAAATCTGTAGCTTTCCCATACAAAAGTTACATTCTGGATCCTTTTATAAATCCATGTGTAAATAACTTCTCTTGATAAGGTGTAGAATTGTTAATAGCTGCTTTCTTGATCTAAACATAAAGCAGTACCATGAGGCGTGGAACACGTAATGTTTATGCTTTTAGGTCAATTGGCTTTGGTGGATTTTTGAGTGTTAATTGCAGAAGACTGCTAAGCGACTGGAAATCCTGTTGATTATTGTTAAAACCAATGTAATGGTACTGCTAAAAGGTGTTTTATGGCTGTTTTGACAGATGTTGTTGGCAGGTCTGTGTCCTGAAAGAGAATGTTACACGCTTCTATCTGTTTAGCATTTAAAACAAGTTGTGTTAGTTTAGAGGTTCTGTTCCTCTTACCACTGTATAGTTAGCTCTTTCTCACTTGACTAAATTTCTGAGAATTGTCGTTCTCTGCCTGAAGTTAACAGTAAGATTTTTTTTGAGTATTAGTCAAATAATTTGGGAAGCTGTAACAAGGTTTAGTTTATTTGCACAATGATACTTTGGACTAGAAGCTTTAAGGTACATACAGCTTCAAAGTGTTTATGTAGAGCATTTAGATAATTTCAAATATTTTTTTCTTTTGAAGCAATTCAGTATTGAACTTTGCTGCTGTGGTCAGTGAGGAATCACTTAACATTTTTACATAGGCAGAAGTTTGTAAAAAAAGAAGCTTAATTACTTTATTTTTCTTTATGCCTTTCTTATCTACTCCATAAAGCACCTTAGCAGTAGTCATGTGTCTATCTCCTTCTGCTTTGAATTGAAAAAGAGAAAAATAATTGCAGAAGTGAGAATATGTGGCCACTGTTGTATTTCAGTTGCACATCGAACTTGTACTTGAGGGTTTGTGTACATGCAATGCTGATAACATGACAATCCAGGTTAGTTTTCTGAAGTGTTACTGAGTCCTGTACAATGTGGTGGTCATCTCGGCATTTGCTAGGCACTGTGGCAGGATTATTCCTTCTCTTCAGCTTCTGAGTGAATCTGGCAGGACTCCCTGGGCTCTTGCAGATTTTGACCCTAGAGGGCAGCAGAAACAGGAAAATCCTGAGCCATGATTCCAGCTGGCTGTCACGTTACCCCATGCTGACTATAAATACTCTTCCAATTAGTTTTTAATTCATTGTGATCACTAGAGACCTGTTGAAAGCCTTACTTCTGCTGGTTTTAATTCTTGAGTTGATGTGCTTTCTGCTCCAGTCACCAATGCCTTCAAGTCAAAGTGGTAGTATGATGTTTTACTTGATATTCTTTTTAGTAGTTTTAGCCTGTTTTGTTTAAATTCCTTGGAGGTTTGGCATTATAAAGTGTTTTAAAAATATAATTATTCTATTTATATGCAGACAACTCAAATTTAAGATGTTTTACATAGGTGAAATGAACAATGTTATTGAATGTATGCAGCCTTCCTATGGTCTTCTGTTTGAAGACCTATATGTTCATGTTGTGTATGGCTGAAATACTACTTGTACCAACATTAAAGTACAAATGTCTAGAGGACGGGACAGTGAGTGACTCTTTGCAGTGAAAAATGCTTAGAAGGCTGCTGCAGTTACTAACATGAACTCTACTTTTTGTCTTTGACCCCAGAGTAGTAAGCCTTTTCAATGTCTTTTATTCTAAAATTTGTCATAATTTTGTTTTGGGGTTTTTTTGTTTGTTTGGTTGGTTTTTTTGCTTCTTTTTCAGCTGATCCTTTTGACCCATTCACAATGTCATCAAGTTCAGACAATCAAGCCCTGTCTGGTCCAGACTTCTTTGGGGACTTTCTTAATCCAAGTTCAGCATCTACTGCTAGTACAGTTCCTTCTACACACAGCTCACTTCCGCCTTCTTCCAGCTCAGATTTCCTAAATTTAGGTAAGCGTGCTTCCAGTGTTCTGTTTCTCAATGGTATAATAGTATCTGTTGTGCATTTTTCTTTCAGTTTAGTCAAGGTGGATTACTATCTCAATAGATCCACTTGCTGTGACTGCTGTTTTAATTAGCTTCGTGTTCTGGGAACACATATAAGTGTAACAAGTAGCAAGAGTTTTCTGTACAATGGTCATAGTAACATTTATGATGCAAGAGGATTTCTAGCATTGCTGGCCTTCTGTTAGGAGCTGGAGTTTCCTCTCGGATCTCTTAGAACTGAGGGTACACAAACATCTGCAGACTTTTTTTTTTTTTTAGATGGCACAATGCTAGTTTGATGGTATTTGGATTTTAAAGATTTTTTAGAAGCCTTGGAAAAGAAATAGCAAGTCAAGTTGTATTATAGCCAGTTCTTAAAATGCAAGCTGAGGCTAGCTTGGACCTTCTTGACCTGAATGCATTCTGGTAATATACTTAAGAGTACATTATGTAATAGTTTAATCTTATTTGTTTCATTTAATTTCTCTAATGCTTGCTTGGTGAATAATTCTTGTATTCTTTCATTCATGTGTTTATTTTTAAATCTATCCATCTTTTAAAAAAAACCCCACCTTTGTGATATATTCGGTCTGCCTGTATGTCCACCTTAAGCATGTTACTTTCAAAATGTTACTAAACAGAGCTTTTAAGCATGCTCATCCTTTAAAGAGAAACATACCTTTGCAAAAATGTTGGAGTGGTAGAGCCAAGAAATGTTACTTTTTAAATCTGACTTTCAAGGAAAAGCATGCATCTTCTCCATAGGGATGCGAGTTGTGTTCAGTCTGTAACAGCTCTTCTCTGCTCTTTTATCCACATGCAATTCCCCAGCTCCTTTGTAGGTGGCGAAGGACTGGGCAGATTGAACACAGTTCCCAGTATTTCTCTGTTGCTATGCAGGCTTTAAGAAACATATGGAAGTGGAGGAATTTGGATGGCATTTCATGCTGCTTTATGTTTACCATTCAAGTGATATTTGTTCTATGTGTTTGGCTGAAGTCTAGTATGTATTTGAGCCTTTAGCATTCCATCCAGTCACAGGTATCAATTTTAGCAAGGAAGTTAGAAAAACTAGTATCTATAATGCTTTTAATATGAGAGCATGTTCTCAAGTGACATATTTGAAAGAACTGAGCAAGCAGAAGAAAGTGCAAACATGAGGTCATTAAAGTGAGAAACAAATTTAAAATCAATAAATAATAAATTAGTAATGTCAGAGCTCATTCTAAATAAGCAATGAGATATGGTGAATCTACCATTGGAGCAGTAATAAATATCTAGAATTAAATTTTAGTCATGGATAAGCTTTCTTAGTAAACAACAGCAAACAATCACTAAAACTCTGTAGATATCAGAGGACAAGTTGTTTCACTGACAACAAGCTCAAGAATTAGAATGTTAAGCTTTTCTTTTTCAAAGTGGCTTGAAATTTAAAATCATAGGAGGTTTAATATGTAGTTTCAGATTGTAGGAAAGGTAGTTCTTAGAGAATATCTAATCTGTTATGGTGTTCTGCAATTTGAAAATGTTGATCAGTTGCTGCTAAACAGCAAAGTGTAAACAAAGTAATAGAATTTCTGTGAAAAGCTGTAGTAACTTGGCAGAGAAGCTAGTAGGTGGGATGACTGTTCATTTCAGAATCGATAATCTGCTCCTAAGTGGCCATATTTGTGAAAACAAACATCTTCATAGCTGGATGAGTGTCCATTTTTCCTTGGTAGGTATCTATTCAAGTGAGCATTTTTGAGAACAGAATTTTTTTCAGATACGCAAGCAGCAGGTCATCTTAAATGCAAGTCAAGTCAGGAATATATTTCTTTCCAAGAAGAAACTGATCTGATCAAAAGACAGCAGGAAATCTAGAAGGAAACTTGAGTGATCAGTGTAGTCTTCTCCTGAGTAGAATTTAGTTTCTGTGATGACTGTGTTCAGGGTCAGGCTGCAGTCAAGGTTAAAATACTTTGCATCATACTAAAACAGCCTCTTGGTTCACAGAAAATCCTGTTGTCCTCTGTGATTAAAGGATTTCCGGTAGAGATGACAAGTTAAATAAAGAAAACCTAATGTGAAGTTGTGTGTAGGATATAGTAAAATGCAGGTCTCTTATTTTGGGAAGCTAGGAAGTGTGATCTGATTACCACCAACTTACTCTTATATCTTAGTTTGGTTTTAGCAGTGTTAGTAAAGAACTATACCCTGACCTCCAGTAGTATACTGCTGTTTGGCTAAGGATTACAAATAAGTGCATTAAAGAACTTAAGCGACAAGCAGGTATAGATCTGCTTGCCCATGTTCTTAATTGCTTAAACTTTGGCATATTTAGCTATGCTTCATGTTTTACACTTTCTTTAGATAGCACTGCTCCTTAACATGCCGGTATGAACTTGACTGTACTAGGTTACAAAAAATAAGGTGTTTGGCATGTAGACTCCTCATACCTCCTCAGAATACATAGAAGTCAGAGCATCATGTTGGTAGTGCTGTTTCTTGATGTTAAAATCTATTGTAATGTCCAAGCTGTACAACTAGAAAGAATATAACTTAAGAACAAACAGTTTGAGTAGCATTTTATCTGTTCAGTATATTGCACATCGTACTCATGGATCTGTATGAGCTTGTACTATTCAGTGATTTTACTTCTGTACACAGCAGTAGGCTACTCCCTGCTTTGTTCAGGATGGGGAAGTGGTGAACTTGACTGCTCTTAAACCAGCAGTTATAAAATACCTGATTCAAGTAATATGTTTTCAGTCTTTCAAATGCATTCAGCTGTAGTCTACTATTATAATTTTTCTCAACTTGGCTTTATCATAGTTATTTCTGTAAGCAATTGTAAATTTCTTCATGTGCCTGTAAAGAAAATCCACTGTGTAATAGCAGAGATCATAAACTAAAATTAATTCTATCTTAAAAATAAATACTAATATTAATTCGAGGTCCACTTAACATTTGAGAGAGACATATGGTACACCAAATTGCTAAGCTGCTGAACAGACACTTTGGGATACTTTGTTTATAGCCAGTGACACTGCTGTGTAGCAGATGACAGGGGTGCTGATTACTGAGGCAAATACATGCTGTTTATCCTGTGGTTTCAGAGGCAGGGAGATGAGGCTTAAGGCTGGAGAAAGGAATGAAGATTGTAGTAAATATTTAGAAGACTTTGGTAGCTACTTTGTTCATTTTGCAGTAGAGGCGATTCTGCTGTAATACAGGCTCTTGGTAGATGTTTGTTGCAGAATATTTGATGTGATCTCTTAGCAACTATAAGATGTAAGTATAAATAGAATTAGTGGATTAAGGTGGTGGAGGGGATATTTTAATTTGCTCTGAATTATTTCCTCAAATAAGATAAAATAGCTTCTGTGATTTGGTATTGATATTTGGAATGTAAAGCTGAGAAGTGAAGAGCCATGATGTAGTAGTCAAGACATGTAAAATGTCACTGTTTTTCTAAGAATGGCTGGATTAGCTTTCCAAACTCTAGACCTCCAAAATGTCTTGAGAGCATCACTAAACATACTGGTTTTGCTGACATACCACCTCTCTGTAACACTAACTGCTGTCATAGCACTGAAAGAATGGTTGCATTGAAAAGCTATCCTGCTTCACTGTGAGTCTTTACAAGCTGTGCTCAAAGGGAATGCTCATAGCTGGTGTTCAGCTTTGAGTCTTCCATTTGTATTCTGAGGATATCTAAACTCATACTGGGTGTAAGAATGGGGGAGTCATATGTAAGCATCAAGCTTGGCAGTTAGAACACTTGTTGGATGTGACCTCCACTAGAAGTTAGTGGAGGCATCCTCGCATCCTTTTCAATGCAGCTGTTTCATTGTCTGTTTTCAGTTGGCATGGTGGCTTTGCTTTGCACATACAAGAGTGGAAGAATAGTGATTTTCAATCTTTTCCCAGGAGAGATCATTCCTGTGTCCTGCTCTTTAACTGCATTCATTCATTCATGTACTGAACCTAAAAGGGCCATTGGTTTCTCAAGAGCTCCCTTTGTCACATGAGGCCTGCAGTAGGCAAATCTGCAGTTTGAAGTGACCTGGCTCCACCTGTGCAGCACCCAAACTGCTGAGTGACAAGAGCACCATGTCAGGGAGCAGTGCTGCTTTCTGTCTGGTTACCTGCTGTGTTGACAGGAACAGCAGCCCACCCTGAAGCCATCCCTCAGCTAATCCTTTAGCCCAGGAGAACTAAACTGTTAAATTCATAGTATTGCCTGTGCATGAAAATATCTTTTCTATGAAGTGCATTTAATGTTTCAAATACAAATGGAGGAATTGGTAAAACCCCTTTGAGTCTATGTTCAAGACTGCATAAATGTGCACTGTAACTACTCAAGTAGCTGGCCATTGTAACTGACAATGTGCTAAAGTGTTCTATGGGTATTGGCAAAATATCCACTACTGTGATGTGATAGCTTTCTTAAGAGTAATCAAAATATTTCTTTTTTCTTCTGTAGGGAGTTTGACACCAGAGACACCTAAAATGCCATCTTCTACAAGCCACCCAGATCTTTTAGGTGGATGGGATTCTTGGGCAGATGCCTCAGCAACCAGCAATGTAGCATCACCACAACTGAAGCCTCTTTTTGAAGGTATTATGAAATTAAATTATTCCATTAGAAAGAATAACAAATATTCCAGACATGGTCATTTTAATCTCCCGAAAACTGCTGAATGTGTCTTCATGCCTTTTTGTTTTGTTGCTTAAAGGACTCCATACTCTTGGACTTACATGCCGTTTTAGTAAGACACTTTGAAACTACACAAGTTCAAGGCAGAGGAACCAAATAGTTTCAGGTTTTTATAGCAGTGATGAGTCTTGTCATGGTAAAAGATGTTGTGGAGCTGAATGCTGGGGAGCTGTACAAAAGTGCTGTGGAAATAGTACTTTTTATTTATTCTCTCAACTTCCAAATACACCAAGTACATGATATGTTTTCTTATTGCACAGGTCAAGCTTTTACCAAAGGGAACCAGTCCAGTATGTCTTCAGGTTTGTCTTTCAGCCAGCCTAAGTCTCAGAACTTTGATCCTTTTGCTGATCTTGCTAATCTTGGATCCAGTCTTCCAGGTAAGATCTTAACTTTTAATAGTCTATGTTAATGCCTTTATGGTTTGATTTGCTTATTGTACCAGTAAATGTAACTGATAGCTTATAAAAAGGAAAACATTTCCTTTTAATTATTAACAACCAGTTTGAGGCAGTTGCTGAGAGCAAACAAATAACAAGAAAAGATTGAATCCTTACAGAGGTTATATGAAACATCCAGAAAAATATGCAGAAGATAATCACAGCTGTGATTTAGAAACAGTGTAAATACTTAATGTTTCAAAATCTAGTTGAGAAGGTAAGAGAAGTAGCTGATTCAGTAGCTGAGCATGAGGTTTATTATCTAGAATTGATTTGACACTGTGCTGTGACATATAAAATGAAAGCTGGACTAAATTCTTTGTTAGATCCTGATTGACAGTTATTTTCCTTTAAATTCAGTACTTTTCTTGGAATTCGGTAGGCCTACATAGACAGCTCCACTACTCATCTCTCATGTTTGTAGTATAAACACAAATCAAGCCCATACTTTACACCAATACCACAAGGATTAAGAATATGTCAGTTTGCAGTGATGTGCATGGGAAGTTATGGAAGATGAGACACACTACACAGTAACACTTGTCCCAGGATGTTATATTTACCCTAAACTTCAGAATTAGCTGTGTGGCATTGTCAAATAGTGGAAAAACAAAGAGCAGTGGAAAGAACTGATGTTCTTGTGTTTGAGCCACACTGCTATAGCAGATGGCTGATTTGTAGTTGTTAAATGTGACTGGCTGCCAAGAGCCCAAGGGAAGATTTGCAACAGCCTTTAATTGCTAAACTGCAGAAATGTACTTTCCCCTTACTTTGGAGCTGGGAGAGGTTTTATCCTGTTGCCTCAGCAGTTAGCATTGTGTATTGAATTGAGTACCCTCTAGGTGAGATTATCTTATATAAACACAAAGTAACATACAATGTTTGGCTTCTTTATGTTGCCTGTGCATAATTACTTCCAAACTTCTATTGTTGACAGTGTAACCAGTAAGGCTGCTCTGCAGTAAGCAGTTTTACAAAAATTTTGTAGGTTAATAATTCAGGTTAATACAGACTTGTTAAATCTATAGATAAATTGATTTGTTTACTGTCATGCTATCTTTGACTTGGAGGTGCAGGTATGGCATACACTGAACCATCAGAAGAAATTGTACTAATTTTAGTAGGGTTTAGATCAGTTTAGATAATTCATTATTCTTTCAGTTAACTTTCACTAGGAAATACATCTACATTAAAAAGTAGCCAGGTATCACAGTGCTGGTTAACCTTCTCAGGCTTGAACTAAATTTTTAGGGAGTGACAGGAACTGGAGTTTAGCAACTCGGTGTTCTGCTTTTTGGCATTTACATACAAGTCATTATTCTGGATAAAGAGTTATGATGGTGAAAGCTGCTTAACTGGGAATGCTGAACAAACAGAAAGGAAACAATAGCTGAAGGTAGTGGTAGTGTAATAGGGTTGTGGTAGGATATCAGTGGTGTTCTCTGATGTTCTCACACTTTTGTAGGAATTTCTTATACCAGAAAGTAGTGTTGAAAAGTTGATGCTGATAGTGAGGCATTGGCTAGTTCTACAGGAAGAATTGGTTGGCCTCGAAGATTGAAATAATGAATGTAGAATGCTTTGAAAGACTAGTAGAATTATTTTTCAGTGTGTGAAGTCATGTATTCTGACTAGTAACAGGGAAATTTTTTTTTCCTGTGAATTTCACAAGGTTGAAGTGACTGAAGACTGAGTTGACTATGCAGTTGGGTGCTTTCGTGAAAAAATAGAGCAATCCTAGGTTTTGTTAGGTGTTATATTACAATACTAAGTTTTATTAGGTGTGGTATTTGAAGGTATAATATATTACCCTGTACATGGCCCTGGGGAGACATCCTCTTGTGTTCACTGTTACGACTTTGAGCAACAGCTACAGAAGAGAGCCATCAGGAGAGCCGAGGTGTGGGGAATGAGTTTGTAGGAAGAAACTTGAGTTTACATTGCTGTGTGTGTACCCTGACAAGCCTGAGTGTTTTCTGGGGGTCCAGAGTGATTAAAAGTGGGGGAAAATAGCAAGAACAAATACATTTTAACCATCTTTGGATATGTTTGAGCTGAAAGTTAGGTTCTAATCAAGCAGCTGATTAATAAGGTATGTGAAGATGCAAATACTATTTCACCTTCCTCCAAGTAATAATGAGATAGACTTATAAGTTTCTCATTCAAGACCAGGTGATAAAGATATCTGGGTTTGAAATGTCAGTATTTCATTCATTTTACACTTCCTGGCTGGCTTCAGGTGTGTAACCATATTTGACTACTAGTATTGAATTAATGTTATGTCATTTTTAGGGAACTTTTCCAACATGAAGAGGTCTTAATCTGCTTTAGGGTGCCATAAATGTGGTATAAAATGTTTCTCGAGATGTATCTAAATTCAGTCATAGTGCTGCGTTTTTTTCCCTGTGATGGGTATGACCTTAAACATCCAAAACAGTCAGACAGGAAAAGATGTTTCTTCTGAAACTGAAAGCCGAGAATGTGTTGTAAGGGGCTTGAAGACTTTCAGTGATAACTCTAGCTCTTGCTGTCCAAAATATTTGCTGATGAGACTTTTTAACTTCATTTTACAGATGCTCTTCCGTTAAACTTTCTCTCGTATAGTGGTATACAATGTGGTTAGATATCAAGATCAAACTCTCTTACTGCTATTAAAGAGGTGACAGAGCTGAACAACTAATTTACTATTTATTGTTAGGTTCCTCTGGTGGTGGTCTCTACAGTAGTGGCTTTGGTCAGAAGACTGCCCCACCTCAGAAACTGGGAAATCAATGGCAGAAATCCGCAAAACCACAAAGTACATCGTGGCAGTCCCAGACTAAATCCAGCACAGCAGCTAAACCAAATTACACAGTAAATGTCAGTGTTACTGGAGGACGAGAAGAAAGAGGAGTCAGAACTCCAAGCTTTGGTAAGTTTTCTGAAGGCTTTATAATGGCCTGTGTGAAGTTAATCATGTGCTGTTAGGTGCAGAAAGTCTTGTACATTCCTATTTTTATTGACATTTACATTCTATCTAGTAAAAATCTGAAAAGGGTGTAGCAAATTCAGTGTCTTGCTTTTGCAGAGCTACACTAGAATATCACAGAGACAAGCTGACCATGACCCAAATATTTGCAATTTTGGGCATAACCTCTCAAGGCTATATTCACTCACCCCCAGAGGTACTGGGCTAGAAAGGTAAATTTTATCTTTCTAGGGAGAGGTGGTTGGTAACATTGCTTCATGCTACTCCCATTTGTGATAAACAGGTACAATGATACAGCATTTTTCCTAGTTGAAGAATAGTAACTTACTGGAAATTTTTGTGTTTCAAACATGGATGGCGATGGGAGCATGTGTAATCATTCTTGGAACCAGGCACTTAAGATGTTCCAACTGAATAGACAAACTGAGAGGCATAGGGATGGACATGGCCTGTTCTACATTAACTTTCTTGGAATATTTTATCTTTTTGGTGCGTTAGTATTAGGATTATGCCTCCCTTTAATTGGCTTATGGAAGTACCTGTTGTTTGCTTACAAGTTTAAATGATTCTGTACTGTATCTGGAAAGAGGTGACAGGATGGAGAAGCAATGGGCACAAGTTTCAGCACAAGAAGTCCACTTGGGGAACAGGAGGTAAAAAGTCAATTAACATGATGAAATGAGCAAGAGATATTGTGACTCTTCATCCTTGAAAATGGAGGGATCTCAGCTGGTCAAGGATTTGAGAAAACAATCTACTTGTCCCTGTTTTGAGTGAGGATTGGGCTAGGTGACATCCAGAGGCCTTTTCAAAATTCAGTTATTCTACAGTTCTGTAAAATGTGTTGAATCTATAACGATTTTCCCTTCATTACTCTGCATACGTCTACATACTTAAATGTTGACTACATGCTTTTGACTAGAGTATACGGTCACTTGAAAAACTGCTGCACAGCAGTTAGCATTACAGTGGTAAAATTGAACCATTTCCAAAATTGTGAATAGGCAGATAGATACTCCCTCAAATCTTTTTTTTTTTTTTTCTGTCTGTTTTTGGTTTTGTGTTGGGTTTGGTGTGAGTGTGTTTGGTTTGGTTTGGTTTTTTGGAGGGGGGTGTTGGTTTGTTTTTGGTTTTGGTTTTTTTTTTAAAAAAAAGGACATAAAAGTATTCAGTCACATCTACTCACATGAGGTTATCTCTTCTGCTGGACTGAAAGCTTGTCAGTGATCCCTTTTATTCCTATCTTTCTGTTAGTATTGTGGAGTTTATCAAGCTACTGAAGGATATTTATCATGGTAGTGAGCTATATCACACAGGTGTATCTAAGTGCAATATATTTTGCCCATTAATATCTTCTCCTGTCTAACTTTTCCTTGAATGTTTTTCTTCTCTCATAGGTCAAAAACCGAAAGTTTCAGAAAATGACTTTGAGGATCTCTTATCTAATCAAGGGTTTTCAGCTAAATCTGATAAAAAGGGACCAAAGACCATTGCTGAGATGAGAAAACGAGAAATGTCTAAGGATATGGACCCTTTGAAACTTAAGGTTTGTTTAACAGTGATTTTTATTTAAGTGAAAATTAGAGTTTATGCTTAGAGCTGCTGATAACAAAGCAGAAAGGTACAATGACTGACAGAGCAAACTGAAAAAGCCGAATGGAATTTTAACTGTATTTAAATCATATGACTGTAGAATTTAATTAGTGTGAACAAAGAGTCAATTGACAGTGATGCAGCAGGGACAACAGCACAGAAAATGTGTGGATGGGACGCAAGTTCCTGTTTTGGTCTGGTTGGAAAATTTAAGAACCTATTTTCTTGTCAAAGTCCATTACTTGTACCCAGAACTGTTCTTTATCTCTATTGTTCCCAAAGATCTCCTTACAAAAAATGTATTTGGCTCAGAGTACAAAACTACCAGACAAGTGAGAATAGCTGTCTTTGGGATTACTATTTACTTGTATTTATCAGTTAACAAGTTCTGCTGCTGTCCTAAGAAATTACTAAAAGATGCAGTTTTGGAGATTAGCTATAGAACTAGTCTGAGAAGTTTTACCTGATCAGTGGTTCAGATTTTTTTTTTTTTTTTTTTTTAATGTATTGCTCATTGATAACATCACATATTAATATACTTTTCAGTTTTGTATTCTTTATGGTGCTCTTGAAAAGTTTATAAAATAACTTTGGAGGGATGCTGAAATTTGTTTTCATAAAGTGTCTTACATGAAGACAGTGTGCACAGTTTGCATGGGTACCTTTTAACACATCCCCATAAATTGAAATAAACACAGATTTTTATTTACCATACTTATTGCTGACAGAGGGCAGAGATTTTCATATTACTTTACAGTGTCTTCATTGAACACTGTGTTTCGCTGTATCGTAGTTCCTTCAATATCAGGTCTGTGAAATGGCCTGTTATTCTGATCAACTTTTCTGGGGATAACTGAAAGAACATTGCAATTTGTGCATCCCAGCAAGTTGCAATACTAAACATTAATATATGTGATCTGAAACTTCTGTGCAAATCAAGTAAGAATTTTACTAAATTAATGTTATGCCCTGACAGAAAGCTAATGTAATTGTAACAGATGGTTTTAATCCCTCCTGTCAATTCTCTTGTCATTAATTTTACAGGAGTTTGTCACATGTACCTATCTCAGTAATTTTTCTTGCAAGGAATGAATTTCTGCAACAAACTAATAACAATGTGGCAGATTTAAAATAAGACTTTTGAGTGGCTAATGATATGGGTGTCAGAAGAATGTAGTAAGACAGTTGGATTTGGGGGATGAATGCAGCAAGACAACTGTACTTGGGTCTTAATCTCTTGTAGTCTTGTATAGATGGAAAGTTATGTCTCTAGACTGAGAATGCTTACAGTGATGCATTCAGTTCTATACATTCTCTTCTCCCCAGATCCTTGAATGGATTGAAGGAAAGGAGAGAAATATCAGAGCATTAATATCCACTCTTCATACAGTGCTTTGGGAAGGGGAAAATAAGTGGAAACCAGTCAGCATGGCAGATTTAGTAACTCCTGAACAAGTAAAGAAGTACTACAGGAAAGCAGTGCTTGTAGTTCATCCAGATAAGGTACGTTTCTCTGATGTTGACTTTAGAAGGAATACGAACTGCTTTTACCACACCACACCATACTAGTCACTGACAGATGCTTGCAGCCTTCTTCTTGATCAGCACCTTAGATGCTTTTCACTTTGCTTCCACTGTTTTCCAAAATTGTTGTTTCCTGCATTCAGGTAGTAGAGAATTTTTCTTGTCATCCTGACACAGCACAGAATTGATAAGTAAATGTTAACAAATGAAAGATCCTGTGAAGGTTGTACTGATCACCAGAGTCCGTTACGCTGATTAGTGGAATCTGCTTTATTTCTACAAGCTGCTAACTTCACATCGTATAGAACTATTCACCAGTATCTGAAGACTCAGAGGCTGCCACAGCAAAACTGGTGGGAAAAACCTGTTGAACTTCCTTTAATAAACAACTTTACCAGGAACTAGAAAAAAATAAGCTTCACTAGAGCAAAAACATTAGCAGTTAAAAAATACTTGATGACATTCCAGTTTCTTTTTTAATTATTTAATGCATTCTAGTGCTGTTAGTGTCTCAATGCAAGGTAGCTTCTTGCTCTGAGCTACTGCTCTATGCTGTGTTTTAGATAAAAAGTGTTGAATATACCTGGGTTGAATTTTCAGGCTTGCCTTCACTGGTGGTTCCATGAGCAGTAGTCTTTAAGTCCTGTGTCGTCTTGTATCCATAACAGAGATACAAGACATTGTTCATTCTTCCCCTCATCCTTGACTGTTTTTAGTCATGTGGCTTTTGCCACCTTTGTGGTGTTTTTTTGGTGCTTTCTGTCAGCCTCTTAGTGCATCAGTGTCAGAACATAGGTATTTTTGATGCATTTTATTCTTCCTTGGTTTTTTTTCTGCACTTCGAGTTAGAGTCCCTGAAAGGGTCTATATAGTACTGCAGCAGGAGAAGGGAAAGAATACAGGATAGGGCTCTGGGGCTTCCTTTTTGTATTGGAAAGGACCTGTTAAAGTGACTAAGCTTGTGGGACTGGATCTTTACTGACCACGGGGGGTTGCATTGGCCCAGAGGCAGGGCTGCTATGAAATAGGTAGGGAATCAGGAGTATACTGTATTCGAGTATAGAGGCAAATGCCCAGGAAGTGCTGTCATTAATGTTGAATCTTAACATAATTCACAATTAACAGCAGATTTTTCTCCAGGGAATAGTGCTTCAGCCTTTTCCTTATACACTACTGCAAAGTCTGTCAGGAAGCAATTTCAAAAATTGACTGGATTTGATCATTAACTAATATTAACTAAAACTACTTATGGTAAGAACAGCTTTGAAAAACTGTTCTTAGCCAAGCTTTAGTTATTTATGAATTGCATTATAAGTTTGAAGTAATGTAAG
The DNA here is from genome assembly GCA_024611175.1 of Megaceryle torquata. NCBI lineage: Eukaryota > Metazoa > Chordata > Aves > Coraciiformes > Cerylidae > Megaceryle > Megaceryle torquata. The sequence goes on from JANIJG010009806.1 coordinate 33,939, forward strand.
CATACCAAGGCTTTGGCTTTGTTTAAAATACTCGTGAGAAACTTTAGGCAACATTGGGGAGAGCTGTGTGCCAACAAAATTATATTCACACAGCAGTCTAAAGTTGCTGCTTATTTTAGATAATTTTTTTTTTTTGAGTCGCATATTTCCTAATATTTTTATGCTTCTAATAAATTCTGTGTGTTTTCAGGCCACAGGACAACCTTATGAGCAGTATGCCAAAATGATCTTCATGGAATTGAGTGATGCATGGTCAGAGTTTGAAAACCAAGGATCAAAGTCCCTTTTCTAAAACTTCACAGAACTACTTCCAAAACCTGGAGCTGAGCATTGTTGTGACTTTGCACTACAATTTATGAAGCGCTTTTCCATGATTTCAGCACAATTTCTAATCATGCACTTAAATGTGGTGAAGTATTTTGTAAGATGTAGAGTACAAAGCATTACATAGATGTGTTAAGAAAACAGCTGCTCAGTACTTGAAGAAATCACAGTTTGGAACTAAAGATTCCCTTTCTGTTTTATATATGGTAAAATAGAATTTTAATGAAGCTCCATGATTTCTGATACTAGTATTAAGTAAAAATCATTCCAATTTCATTGATCTTTGCTTTACCTCTACTTTCCCCAATTTGTCTGTTCCTTTCAGTAGTTTTGTGATTCAGTTTTGGTGTTTTGTTTGGTGCCTGTCATCTTATTCAAATTGCTTTAGTTATCAGCAATGAATTTGCTTGTCTTATCTCAAACCTGAAGGTGTATATTTTCCATCTGTATTTTATGTAATCAATTCGATAATCATTCTGTAAATAGCGTTTTCCAACAACACCTGTGTTCTTTACCATAAAGTGACAGTTGTTTAGCCAAAAAGACCCCAAATGTGGGACAGTTATCCAGGGTTGTTCTTGATTTTTTTATTTGTTTGTTTGTTTTGTTTGTTTGTGTTTTTTGTTTGTTTGTTTGTTTGTTTTTTGGTGGTTTTTTTTTTTTTGTGTGTGTTTTTTTTTGTTTACATATCATGAATCTAGAAACAAATCTTGACTTTTAAGGTTTGCATGATCCTGCTGTTTTGTTATTTATTCTGAGCCTTTGGAAGGCAGTACTCTGACCAGTGCTTGTTTTTCTAGTTCTTTAAGTGATGTCTTTTGCTTCCAGTTTCAGTGGAACATTCCTTTCATTGGACTTGAGATATTCTGATAGAAATAATGTTATGAAACTTGAAGTGTAAGCACAAAACATTTTACTCTGCTTTACCTGAGTAAATACTACATTACTTATTATTATCTGGAGAGCATTTAAAGTGCTTTCACACATTTTGCTGCATGTCTGAACTTCTGTATTTTTGAGATATGCATGACATCAGTGTATGTGAAAACATGGGGTATATTGGTAGACTGCTGCATTTCTGCCCACCTGCCTTCCTTGCACTGGCTAGTGCGAGATGAATAGAGACACGATAACAAAACTTTGCGTGTTTTCTCATCCCTATTTAAGGCAGTTTTTCAGTAGTGCTGGGGTGAATGAATGCAAGTGACGAATGACTGTTATACTCCATGTGTATGCAAAATGCAATTTTCATATAAATTCTGAAAGGTTGAAAATTGCTGTTGTGGTTTTAAACCTTTGGGAGCAGTCTCTTGAAACAGTACAGTTCGACGTTTATGGGGATATTTTGATCATCTTGCCATTTGATACATTTTGCATGCTTAACTGAGAGGGAAGCTGTATCGTTATCAGAGGTAACTGCTCAGTTGAGCAACATCTAATGCCACCTGAAGAGTGTGTTGGGATTAAATTTTCCACTGCCATGCCAGCCAAGAACTGATGAGCTAGCGACTTGTGAACACAGGTTGCAATTTATAGTCTCTAAGCTTAGATCTAATACAGTTACTTATTAAACTCTGATAAAAGGTTTTCGTTTTGTATATTTGCATATATATTCAGCTACTGTGATTTTTATGGTTTGGGGTTTTTTTTAAGATTCAAGACAGGATCAGTTTTAGAAGGTTATATATAATTCATAGCTGCAGTTGTATTTCAATTACTGCATTGAAGCTCTCTTAAGTCTCAGTAGATTCTTCATGTCTAATTTAGAGTAAGAGCTAATTTCTTCTCCTTGAGACACTTCATTAATTCTTTATATGCATGGTCTGCATCAATGGCAATTAAAGGCTTTTGCTGGTAGGATAGATTTGTTGGAGACCTGCATGGCTTTTTATAGTTCTAGAGCAAGTGATATCTAGGTTTAAAGACATACACAGATATATAATGACTGTGACTGCACACGTATATACAGCTGAGAGATAAAGTATTTCTGAGGGAGCTTTCAGTAATGGAGGACTACTTTAAAACCTTTGAGTTGTTCCTTTGAGCACATACAAGCAACCTAATTTTGAGGGACAAATTTTTAATTGTTCTTTGCTTGAAATGTGTGTATAAATTAAAACTGAAAACTGGGTGGAAAATATCTTCTTCTACTTTGTTTGGTAGCGTTTTCTGAATGATGCCTACATTTCTATACTTTGTTTTTACTCTTCTCTTCAAAATTTCCCTTAACAGTGAGAAGAACCTTATATGTGATTTCAAGTGAGCAGGGATACACAAGAGCAAGATTTTATCTGGAAATTAAGGTCTTTTGAAGTTGGTATTTCCCCTTTTAAAATTACAGAAAGTCATTAAATTTAACTGTGTAAGAGTCATTTGATAATTACTGAAACTTCAGTCAGGTTGACAGGATACCTCAACTTATTTTCTGTCTTAATCAGCTGTGGTCCTCAGTGCAGGAACTGGAGGATTATCCTGCTGCTTTCAATGCAGTTGAATTTTGGTGCTGTGAATCTGGGAGAGGCTCAGTTTGGTAAACTTGCAAATTGTGACCATTAAAACTATTTTGGGGTTGGGTATTTTGTGTAATTTTGGGTCATTTGAGTGTGTTGTATATACCAAAGTGCAAGAAATTGGATTTCAGTAAGACCCTGTAAGCAAACTTTAAAAACCCAAGTGATGAACATGGTAAACAAGTTTTGTTTTCTCCAGACAATAAAGCAGCATGAGGACTCCTAAAGGTGTTTCATGGTGTAAGGCTTATATATTAAATTTTTGAGTTACAGGAATGTGGGGAGAGGGAAGTTTGGGTAAACTTTATATAAACATATATTGAGTCTTAATGTTGCTTTCAAAGGAGGTCATTTGGAAAAAAAAAAAGTCCAGAAGTTCTGTTTCAATTAATCTTAAAACAGTGATAAAAAAGGTGTAAAAAAAAAAAAAAAAAAAAAAAAAGGAAGGAAAAGAGGGCTTTTCAACCCTTCCCATCCCCTTTGGTTGTCTCCCGTATGGGAAAGGAGTGCACCCAAACCATT
>JANIJG010009807.1:3001-41026 GCA_024611175.1 Megaceryle torquata
TTCCTAACCCCAAAAGCCAAAACAAACTTTTGTGGCTAAATGACCGAAAACATGAAAGGAAGCTTCTCCCCCCCCGCCCCCCCCCCCCCCGTTTTGTAAATGGAAGTCTTTCTCCTTTGATCCGAATAAAACACAAATGATGAGAAATACTGCCCGTTTTATAACACTACCTCCCACATCACTGCTGCCTCCCATTCAAAGGGGAATGAGCAGCAAAGGCAGTGAGCAAACGCAGTAAAAAAGAGACGCAAGGGCTTTGCTTTGTTTTTATAACACTTCCATCCTCTCTCACTTATTTTTTGTGCTTACCTAGTGTTTGATTAATTAGAGTTCCTCACAAGAGCTTGGAGAGATTTGTCTGCTTCAGGGGGGATGAATATAAAAACCTGACACTGGAGAGCAGAGTGCTGTAATTACCATCCCCAACTGAATGGATCTTTAAGCAGTATTACGGCAGGAAGCAATCCAACCCAATCCACCCCTAAGTGGTTCCTCAGTACTGTTTAACACCCAACTCTTGCATCGCTCCTGGTGACAATGTCTGTGATGGGCCATCAACTTCAGAGGAAGAGAACAGGTGAGGAACAGAGCACCAGCACTACCTTGTCTCCATAACGCAGAGGTTGAGAGAGGTCAGAGCGTAATGCACTATCTGCTGTCAATGGGCTGGCTACAAGGAGAGGAGCTGGAGAGCTTGCTTCTGTTCTCCTTGACAAGCAAGGCTGGTTTTAATGCATGGTGGTCACCCCGTTAGGGTGCATCTCCATCAGGGCCTGGACCAGCTTACACTGCTCTCTGTTCAACAAAGAGCTGGCAAATGGTGCTCTGTATTAACACATTTGAAGTGAAAAAGATTAAAACACAGCCCACAAGGAGGAAATCACTTAAGGCGAACCATCACTTGCTTCTGGGGAGGGAATGCAGGTTACTCTAGCAGAGGTGCTGCCTCCAATCTCTCAAATATCCAAGACCTCTAATGGAATTGGCACCAGACAGCATCAAAGCTTTGGGAATCCAGAACCATTGAGGTCCCTTGAGGCACAGCAGAATGGATTCTGGAGTGAAACTTAGTAAAATGATGCTATTTCTTGTGGTTTGGTCCTGTACCTAACTGCCTTCTAAAGACCTAACGGAAAAGACCTGCACTGTTACCAGTTCAGGGCTTCTTTTCAAATCTCATCAGGTTTAAGAGCTTTTATTTAACAGTGGGTTTTATTTTGAAGTAATTTAGCACCTTCAGCTCCTGGAGCCACAGGGTGAGCCTCTATTGTTGTTACTGGAAAAGTTAAGTTTCTTGTGTTTGGAACTGAATAGTGTATCCTCTCTGGAATTAAAGCAAAAGTGATTTTCAGATCAAACATTTTTTGACAAACTTGCACCTAAGGCAGTTATAGGAAAGAGGGTTTTTAATCTGTGGGATAAAAAGTGATTCAAGGCAAAAGGCTGAGCTCTCCACCTCTTGAAATCTTCAGATGCCAGCAGGGTGTCTACCAGGAAAACAATGCTCTTGAAGCCAGGCTATGGAATTCAGTACAGGGTTTATGGAGGTTAATGAATGTGCTCTGGGCCCTACAGCCCACAGGCCAACATCTTGAATTGCCAAAGGGCTCATCCTCTGAGAAGTGCTGCTCCTGGTTGTCCAGTCTTACTCAGCCATCCTTGCTGTCCCCTGGGATGTCCCATCAGCAGCTGGGATACTCTAGAAGTCCTGACGATGGCTACATGACATACCCTGGAAGAGCCTGTAAACAACTCAAGAGAGAAGGGCCTTCTCTTTCCTTTGGCTTGTACCTGGCCTCTCCTCAGCCAGCAGTGACAGCAATGCACATATGCATGGTTCTGAAGTTAATGGTCCAGCACAGAGCTGGGTGCCTTCCTGCTGGGTGAGGAGAAGGCTCAGCAGGAGGATGATTGCTAGCTGTAAACACATCAGAAACACAAAGGGCAGGAAGGAGGAAGAGCTATTTAAGCTAATGAACAATGTTGGCATAAGAACAAATGGGGTTAAATTGGGAGTGAGGAGATGTCTCATAACCATTAGAGTGATGAGGCTCTACAGCAGCCTTCCTACTGGTATGAGGGAGCAAACAACAAAGCACACTGGACCACCTTGTAGTGAGAGCTTGCCCATCTGATGGAGGAAGTCACCTGTAGAGCTGGTAGGAATTTGGCCCCATTTCCCCACTGCAAAACACAGTGTGCCTTTCATGCCTAATGTACCATGGCCTGGCTAAGGACACCCAGTCCTTCATTCTGCCATTTACTGCTGACTGAAAAAGGAATGGCATTTACTAATGAAAACATGTGCCAGGAGAAGTAAAAGTCAAAGGAAAGGTTTCCCTACACAGGGCATATGAAATGTGGTGCTGAGGGATGGTTGTGGCTACAGATTCCCCCACCAATTACCCAAAGCTGAGTGGAGAACATGCAAAATTACCAGCTGTGAGAAGAAACTGGCAGCTGGCTTTCCCTGTATATCTGTAACCAAACACCACCCTCCATTTTGCTGCTCAATAAGTTCGAGGGATGCTTTTCCATCCTCACCACCCACCAGTTACAAAGGTGGCACCAGGAACTGCAGGTCCTTGCTGGACAATTAAAACACAATCTTACAGCCTTTTCTGACACCCTTCTCTAGGCTGTTCCCCCTATTACCATCATTCAGGAGAGGTACGTGTCAGGTTGTCCTGACCCAGTCCTACTGGGGCAGGAACACTAGAGGCTGCAAAAGAAGAAAAGGTTCTTGATGCTCATTAAACATCCCTCTCCAAACCTCTGTCTGATCATAAAGCACCACCGTGTTCAATTGAAGAAAGACTTTTTGGGGACACAGCAAACAATAGGTAACTTGCAGATTAATAAGGACAAGCTGGAAAATAAACAGCAATGACGTCAGGCTTGTACTGTGACAGCAGCATGGGCAGAGTAAAGCATCAACCAGTGCTTGATTTTCTCCTTGCCATGACTGCAAAAAGTGGAAAGGCTGGAAGGAGGACATGGGAAAGGAAGCACAGAACTCCAGTGTGCTTCTGCATCATCATAAAAGGGCAGGGGAATGTCTATTCTCCCTCATATGACCCCTGCAATACACCTTCCCTGGTCTCAGTCCTGCTTTACCTTAGCAGATCCCACAAAACAGGGAGGGCAGGACACAGCCTGGGCATTCATCCTGCTGGTGCCATGCAACTGTGATGTGACACCTAGATAGCCAGCTCCTAGGTCATCCCGCAGGCCTATTGTATTGCTCAGGCAATGCAAACTGACTACATCCCCAACTTCTTTAGTTCCTGAGCTGAAAAGGAGGAGGGATCTCAAGTCTACTGAGATCTGGGACCCGGTCTGCTCCCTCTGGGACCTGCTCATGGGAAGCATAGGCATCAAACTGCCCCTGTGCCACAGGAGCAGCAATTGTGTGGATACTCCAACTCTTCTGCTTGTGCTCCACATCTATCCTGGCCAGGAGACTACCCTGGTTGCACCCTAGTTTGCCATCACTGCTTCTCTTCTCCTCTGAAACATCTTACACCTCACAGAAAACAGGCACCATTTATGGCAAGAGAGTCTTGTCCACAGACCTGGTCTCACAAAAAGGTTCAACAGCTGTTTGGTACCTGATTCACAGAGTGGCTGGCGTTCTCCTGGGAGGAGGCTCTGCTCCGGCATTTTGTGTGATGGTATGGGTAGGCAAGGAACTGGGCTCCCTTCAAGTCCTCATCAGAGGTGTCCATATCTGCAGAGTACCGAGGCTGGGGCTGCTCATTCCAGGAGCTGCCTTTGGAGAGAGAAGGCTTCAGCACAAAGGTACAAAAAGATTCACACCCTTGAATTAATTCCTGGACATCATCCCCATCCTTAAGACAAGTGAATAAAGAGGCACTTCTCCAGATCACGCCACTTTCTATCCTTTGTCAGGTGATGTTTCTGCAAGACAGATCAAGGCTGAAGATGGCTGCACTGGACCAGGCTGCAGCTCCACCTGCTGTGGTCACCTATCTCAGCAGGGTCCCACACAGCACTGCAGAGCTAGTGGTGGGTCCAAAGAGCATCATCCTTGCTCTCTTCTGCCCCGAACAGCTGTGCCCCTCACCGAAAACTGCTATTGCCTTCTCAATTTTGTTGGAGTCCAGGCTTGGACACTACCCTTCATACACTGTTCAAGATGTTTAGCTCAGGCTAGAGAGGTACTAGTCTAGGATGGACCGTTTAAAAGAGTGAAAAGTCTCCTTTTTAAAAGGATACCAATGGAGAAAATGAAATTAAGAAGCCAGAGGGCTCTGCTGCTGTGTCACTCCAGCGAGTCACTCAGAGTGAGAATTTGAACAGTGCACAACACAGTAAGGTTTACCCAGTGCTTCCTAGCACCCTGAAAATACAACCAAGCTGTTGGAGTTGCCTCCAGTTCTTGTCCAGTCTTACTCCAGTTCAAGTTACCTTAAAATTCAAAATTTTCTGCACTCACAACATCCTTTGACAAGACGTTGATCTCACCCAGCTGCCTGTAGAAGGAAACACATCCCAGTCTTTCTAGCAGTGTTCATTTGATTGTATTTGGTTTCTACTTTGAATAAGACCAGTAGGTAGGATGGGAATGGACACCTTAAGAAGAACCTCTCTGTCTTTGGGAAATGAGTTTGTTGAGAACAAGACCAGCCCATTACAACTAAATAACTTCAACTGATTCTTTTATGAGAAAAATCACTTTTACAGGTGGATATTTTGTTTTGACCCTCAAGCCTTTTAGTAGCTTTTAGGCTGTTCAAAAAAACCCCAAAGATATTTTCATTTTGGTCCAACTCTTGCAGCCACTTCTCCTCAAAAGGGTACAAGGGGAGCCTGGCCAGAGACACCTACCAGGTTTTGTGTTTCTTTCCAGGCTCCGTCTCCGTGAATTGACCGTGAGCCGAACCTCAGTGCTGAAGTGTTGCTCTGGAGGGCTCACACCCAGTCCCTGTTCTTGCAAGACGTGGTGGAAGATGAGATCTGCATCTGCCATCCTGGACTCCTTCTGGGATGCATCTTCAGCTGAGTTGGGGAAATCTGGGAAGGGCTGAGAGATGAGGGTTGCTGCTGAGCTACTGCCCGTGAGGACTCCTCGCCTCTCCTGACCTTTGCTAACAGCTCCTGGCTTTATCCTCCAATACATGCATGAATTGACCTTTTATGATGCCAGTTCCCAATAACCCAGTTTTAAGACGATTTTACCTTGCCCATGAGCCCTGAGCAATACTTCTCATCGCTACCAGGGGGCACTGTTAATTTTCACAAGAACGAGGCACACAGTTCTTTCAGCTGAGCTGCGAAAGGCTCTGATCTTTCAAAACATCATGGCCTTTTGCTTATTCAGATAGCCACCTTCTGCCCCACAAATCATCTACCACCGATAAATCTGATTCAGATAATCTCAACCGAGGCCAGCCTTTGCTAGATTCTCATTGAATTTTATTGTGTTAAAGACAGGCTTAGATAAAGAAAAAATGAATCTATGGATTTGCCCCTAGAACTTACCAATTTACGTGGAATTGTGCTCACTGCTTTTTTAAAAGCCTTTGTTACACACCTCAGCACATCCTGATTCCACCCAGAAGTGGAGTTTAAAGTATCATGGTGTCATTATCAGGAAGAAGGGGATGTTTCATGTTTTAAAAGTAACATTTCAACAGGAAAGGCAAACAGGAGCAACCCAAAAAGCTCAGTCTGAAGCACCTCAGGCTGGAAGACCTTTTGCCACATCCAGCACAGCCCTGTCTGCATTCTTCCCCAAAACTGGAAGGTGGTGATGGCTGACGCCAGCCCTTGGTGGGATCACAGGGGTGTAGTTCACTGCAGTTGCTCATGCTGAAGCTGTCTGTGACTCCTGCTCCTGGTTAGGAGCTCCTGACACTAAGACACATATAGACTCCTACGTGAAAATAAACAGTGTTCATACAAGCTTTGTTCTCCCCATGTTCTTCCCTCTGACTAATGGAGGTCCCCACCCCTCAGATGCTATTGCTGCAGTCACACTGGCTCTGAGGGATTAATCTTCTCAGACTCATAAAGACTGTGTGCCCCATGAAGCCAACCATGTTCCCAGTGCCACCACATGACAAAACTAGCCCTGAACTGGATGGGATGATGGAAGAAGGATCTGGTTTCAATTTGTCCCTTGAGTACTGAACCTTCAAAAGCTCATTGGAAACTAGGGTGTCCCACAGCCTTGGGAAAACATAAGAAAACAGTTGTCTGTAGAAAGCAAAGAAATGGGCAGCAAGAAGCCCAGAGAACCTCTTGCTATCTCATCTTATCACTCATACTCGCTTCAGTCAGATGTCTTACTCCTGACTCTGCCTGAGGCAAAGGACTTCAAGTGAAAGAGAGAGAGCAAGCAGGGCTATGGGGAGAAAGAATTGGCACCACGGCCTCTCAACACCAGCTGAAGGAGGTTTTGATAGCTGAAGGAGGAGGTAGCAGAGGTAGCAAGGAGGAAAGAAACCCCACAGCACTTTCCCAGTACCTGGAAAGCATCTAGGCTGCTGGCTGCTGGAGAGAGCTGCACAGACTGGCGACGGGACTGAGCAGAGTAGTCCGAGTCCAGGTCAAAATCAAAGGGATGGACAGACAGCAGGCGCTTTGTCTTGCGCATCTTAGTCAGCGTAGGAAGTGTAAGAAAGGAAAATTCAGCATAAACCACAGTTGACCATGGAGAAATGGGGAGGGAGGGCCCTTGTCTCCTTAGCTTGTTCAGCCCAAAGCAAGGCTCCTGCTTTTTGGGTGTGATGTTGTCCTTCTTGCAGGGAGACGGGTATATATAATGCAGTGTGTGCCCATGCTGGACTCAAGAAAAAGTGGGTTTCTGATTTCCACAGTATCTGTCTCAGACACCACCCAATTGTGGATATGAGCAGTTACTGAGAAGGTCTGTTCTGATTCATAAACACACTATGGTAAAGCTGAGCCAAGTTACAGCTCAGAGAAAGATCCAGAAGATGCTCTTGAGACACAAAGCATCTCTCCATCTTCAGAGAAAGGATGCTGTGGGCAGATCTTCCTGGATATTTGGGAGGCCATCAGCTGCCCTGTGGCAGGAGCAGCTCAGACAAGCCTCCATCAGAAGCAGATCAAAATGAACTAATGATGATAGACCCGGGAGAAAAAAAAAACAAACAAAACAACCCGGGAGATATCTCAATATACTCAGGAATCCAGCTGTGCTTTGCTATTCTACCCGATCTCTTTCTCTAATAAAAAAAGTCCAAGTGGGTTCACATTATATGGGTAAGAGCTGGGACCTATGACAACTGGGGACACCTTCAGTGTCGGGAGTGGGTCTTTTTTCCAGAGAACAAAGTATTTGTGATTTTACTGACTTGTTTTATTCTACAAAAACTGGGAGAGAAGCTCATCTCAGAGAGACAGAAAACAAAGGCCCAGTTTTGAACATGGCATAGAAAACCACCATCACCACTGCTACCACCACCCAAGGCAGGCCAGCAACAGCTAAGGGCACAGACTAAGGCAGAAGATGCCCTGGAATGAAATGCTTACTCTGCTGTAGCACTCTGCTTCAGCTCCACAAGGGTCATTGTCTTCATCATTGCTGTCATCTCCAATGTCGCCACTGGTCAGGGGCTGGCATTCACCTGGAGAGGAGACAACAGCATGCTATGTACAGCTCCTGCACCCCATTCCTGGAGGAATTAAGTCCTCAATGTGGTGGTCACACCAATGCATCTGTAGGTGAGGCCATGATTCTTATATGGGGTAGGTAAAAGGGCCCAGATTAGAAATACACCCCCAAATTTTTTTTAATTTTCTTTTGCATACTCTACCATGGCCAGTGGGTTGCCCAAGTAAAGGGAAAGGGTCAAAGGATGGGAAAGTGACAAGAACATCATAAGGGAGCCCCAGTGTTGCAGCTGGCATGTAGTGACAGCAGTCTAAAGTCTGTAGGGTAAAAGCTCTTTGGGGTGCAGTTCCAGGCAGCACTTAGTACTAGATCTTGCAAAACCTTGACTGGCATTTTCCAGCCATGTGCCATCACAAATGTGGAAGTGACCATTGCAGGGAGATGAAGGGCACCTGTACCACAGAGAACACCCCGAAGGTCCACCTCTGTGACTCCAGTGTTGGAAGTCACTACATCTCAGCCCAGCATGACTCTGCTTCTGCTGTACCCGTTTCCCACCAGCCAGGTCTGCTAGCTATCAGTGACTCATTCCTTCCTGGGTCTACATCTCTGTACGCAGATCACTGCCAAGCCCATCAGCACAATGGGAACAGCACAAATGCCACACCAAGTCCAAAGTCAAGGTAGGCAAATTGCTCTTTCCTATATCAAATGGTAAGGTGCAGTGAATCTTTCTTGCAAGGGCTTCTAAGGAACCCAACTTGAAGTCCCAAATTCAGTGGGTTCCTTAAGAATATATCCAGCTTTATGCGTACGACATAGGTGCATTGAGACAATGAGTACTTGCAAGTTTCAAGCTTGGTAACTAAAATCCCTGTTGTATCCAAGTATACCCTTGGAGACCCCAGGTGAACTGTAGTGCACTGTACTGTCCAGTGCAGTGGAGAGATGTCCTCCTTGGTCCATCCCCACCAAACCATGCTGGAGTGTCCATAGTCAGAGGGTGTGAAGAGGAAAAGACATCAGAAACCTCTCATGAACTTCAAGCTACCTGCTGCATTTCTCTTTTTTACTTACTGTTAATGTCTGGCAGACTGTAAACTCGGTCATGAAGACCTAAATGAAAATAAAAACATTGGTAAAAATAAATAAGCGCATTTTCTCCACAAACCACAGAGCTACAGTTAACTGGAGTCCTCATTCTCTAGCTATCACAAGGCACAATCATCAAAAAGGCTCTTTAGACAGAACAAAACAAGCACGTGGAGACAGGACATGACTTTTAAAAGTCAAAGAGCTCATTGTCACCACGTCCATAGTCCTCATGTAACGCTCCTGGGAGTGCAGCAGCAAGGGATAGCACAGCCAGCAGCAGATGGCCATGCAAAATGTGGTGTTCTCAGGTCGTTCTGCTGCACCTCCTGCAACCAGAGGTACGTCCCAGGAGACTCTCACTTGCTCAAGGGTCCAGCCAATTGACTGGTGTTAGTGAAGCAATAATAACAAAATAATCTCTTTTTGAAAAGGACATCAGAATCACACTTCAAAGAAGCCTAAGGCATGCTCACACTTGGTTTGGTTTTCTCTTGGATCGTCCTTTCAGTGCGGTCTGATGCATTTTCAGACTGAATGCCACATAAATTGTCTCCCAGTCAATTCATTTTATGTTCAATGCCACTAGCCTCCACCCTTTTCCTGATATTTCTGCTACGAATGGTCTGGATGAAGGAATGATTGGACCAGTTGAAAGCAGCTCATGTCTGGGATATTTGTGTAAACTTCTCTGTGGCTCCTCAAGGTGGGCCTACAAAAACGCTGGGGAGGAACTTGTAGCGATAGGATGAGGGGTAATGGTTTCAAACTGGATGAGAGGAGATTTAGATTAGATATTAGGAAAAAGTTCTTCACTCTGAGGGTGGTGAGACATTACCCAGTAAATAACAGCTTTCAGCATATATTTACGCATTACTGGACCAGTATCAGGACTCAAGACATGACACTTTAAAAACTAAGCATGAGATATTCTCAAGCCTGTGGTAAAAACCGTAACAGATGGAGAAAAGTCCACCAAGACCATCTACATGGCTGTCAGCATGAACACACAACTCTGAATGTCTGCTTCCTCCCCAGTATATTTTGAATGATCTCAAAACCACATGGCACTCAGAGCAGCATCAGTGCTCATGTTCCTCCCTCGATGCATCTCAACACAGGGATGCACAGAGGCCCCATGTGCAGCAGGGCAGGAGAAACTCTAGCACTTGTCCTCACCTAGTAATGTGGAGTTCATCCCCTGCCCTGGCTGCAGCCTGCCATAGAGGGACTGCAGCACTTTGGCACTTCCAAACCTCTTGAAACGGGATCGCACGTGTTCGTAGTACCACTCCAGGGAACCGATCTTCACGATCCTGCCCAAAGAGAGGATGCACGTACAGGTGAGCCAGGCCAGCCATAGAATCACTTAGGTTGGAAAAGACCATCAAGTCCAACTGTTAACCCACTAGAGACAAGTGCACCACTAAACCTTGTCCCTCAGCAACACATCTACATGGCTTTTAAAACCCTCCAGGGATGGGGACTCCACCACGGCCCTGGGCAGCCTGGGACAGGCCTTGACAGACGTTTTGGGAAACAAACTTTTTCTCATGTCCAACCTAAACCTCCCCTGGCATAACTTGAGGCTGTTTCCTCTTGTCCTATTTCTCTTTGCTTGGGAGTGCAGACTGACACCCACCTGACTCCAGCCTCCTTTCAGGGAATTGTCAAGAGCAAGGTGGTCTCCCCTGAGCCTCCTTTTCTCCAGGCTGAACAACCCCAGGTCTCCCAGATGCTGCTCACAAGATTTGTGCTCTAGACCCTTCACCAGCTCTGTTGAACTTCTCTGGATGTGCTCCAGCCCATCAATGTCCTTCTTGGAGTGAGAGGCCCAAAACTGAACCCAGGATTTGAGGTGTGGCCTCACCAGTGACAAGTCAAGTGGGACGATCCCTGCCCTAGTCCTGCTGGCCGCACTAGTGCTGATCCAAGCCAGGATGCTGGTGGCCTTCATGGCCACCTGGGCACATACTGGCTCATCTTCAGCTAGCTGTTGACCAACACCCCCAGGTCCTTTTCTGATGGGCAGTTTCCAGCCACTCTTCCCCAAGCCTGGAGCAGTGCAGGGGGTTGTTGTGACCCAAGTGCAGGACCCAGGCCTTGGCCTTGTTGAACCTCATCTCATTTGCTTCAGCCCATCAACCCAGCCTGTCCAGATGCCTCTGTAGATCTTCATGACCCTCAAGCAGATCAGCATACTCACCTACCTTGGTGTCCTCTGCAAGTTGACTGAGGATGCCTCTATGTCCTCATCCATCTAATTGATAAAGATGTTAAACAGAATTGACCCCAATACTGAGCCCTGGGGAGCACCATCTGTGGCCAGCTGCCAGCTGGATTCAACTCCATTCACCACCACTCTTTGGGCCTGGCCATCCAGCCATGCTCATAATGACCAGAACCTCACACAGAAATTGTTTCTTAACAAAACCACACCTTGTTTTTCTAACTACAATAAAGGGATGCTGCATTAGGGCTACTCTTCTTGAGCCTCAGCCCCAAGTCTCACCTTGCCCCTTACCCTCCATCATGCAAGTGGTACCTGGAAAGGCGGCAGGGGTCACAGACCCAGCCTTGCTCCTTCTTGTTGTAGCGGCTGCAGTTCTTGCAGGTGTAAAAGCGGCAGTCCAGGCACTGCCGCTTGCTGTTCAGCAGGAACTTGAAGGGCTGGAGGCAATGGACGCAGTGGGTGTCATTGAGGTGGGACTGATTCGTCAGGAACTCTCTCTTGCTGCTCTCCTGGTCAATTTTGCATTTCAGCTCCCTACAGAAAACATCCAAAAAGAAAGGAACTTGTTTTTATTATTATTTCATTGCAAACTCTCACATGGAAAATGCTGTCATGCCTCAGTCATTTCAGGAACGATTTTCCAGGGAACATCCTGAGTACTACAGCTTGTGGAAACAGCTGTAGGGCAAATCTAATAAATAACATATCACAAGTTAAATAAGCCGGTCAAAGAAGTAGACTCCAGATCCAGGGCAGGTTACTGTATAAGAGGATCTGCTGGTTGTTAAATCTAAGATTAGATCTGACTCTGCCAAAACCTGTCCTGTTTGCTTCATGGGGTATTGATCATAAATACCAGGAATCTCTAGAGCACAGGTCTTCTTGAAGTCTCTGGCTGCATCCCAACCCAAGCCAATCTTTGAGCCTGAAGTCCAGCTGTGAATTAAAAGCTTTCTGGAATTCTCACATAAAAACCCAAACCAAAATAAATTTTAAAACCCCCACAAAAATACACCCAAAACCCCCAGAATCTGAGTTTAGAAAGGATTAAAAGTTGTTTTGATCTAGTCCTTCGGTGCTAAATTCAGTGGACACTTTTATTAAGGTCTGAAGATATGCAAAGAAGTTCTGGCTGTTCACAGGGCAGCAGCAGGAGGAGATGCTGATGACAGTTCCATGAAAGTCCAACCAACATGAGCTGTTCCCAAGAGCACCTTCTCTTGGCAGTCCATTACTACAGGCTTCCCTCACTATCCAGACCTGGCTGCTAGAGCAGGTCCTCATGCAAGAAAGTGCCAGTATGAGGCTGAACCCTCAGCAATAGCCAGGGTCAGCTAAAAAGCCTGTCAAGCTGGAGGAGGCCCACTACACTACCCAAAGGCTTTCTGTTTGTTCCCCACACCTCAGCTGTGTTTGCCTTTGGGGCTGTGGCTGAGAGGCCATGTTTGACTTGTAGGGATGGTCCTAGAAGGTTGTTTTCTGTCTAGGCAGGGTTAGGAAACTGCATTTTTCAGTGTAGAAGTCAGCCTAGGCCAAAAAACCTCCAGCAATCAGGTCTGGAAGTTGCTTCAGGAGTGTAACACAAACCATAAGGCTTCTGGTGATGCTCCTGGTACCCTCCACCCCTCAGGGAGACAGACTGATGCCAGAGTGACCACAGCAGGAGGCTTGATGGCCCGGTAGCCTGGTGCTGGGATGTCAATAGGAGCAATGATTTGGCTTGTGGTGGAAACGCCATGAATGTCAATCAATCTAATCTCTGTTTAACTAAATCAGTTTGCACATTAGGGATCAGCTCTTGTTTGGTTTTTTTTTCAGGGGAGACTTTTCTTGATGGCTCACTGCCAGCACACCAGGCCGTGTTCGCTGTTACAGGAAGCAACAGCAACTTGCATTAACTGAGGGTATGGGACATATAAAAATCACTGCAAAGACTGAAACAGGCACCTACTTATAATATTCAGCTGCTCACCATCCTAGTGATATTTGGAATGACCTGGTGCAAATGCTCATCAGTAAATTTATATGTGGCTACTAAAAACAAACCCCAAAACACAAAACCCTGAGGTTGGGCTCAGCACTCCTTTTCCACTCCTGTGCTGTTGCTAGCAGGATCTGATCTTTCACTGGACTGCTTTTTCTGGTTCCCAGAGACTGGTCGGATCCCTTCACCTCCTCCTCCCTCACCCACAAAACCTGCCAAGGGAAGGACAAGTCACAGCCAAACCAGTTTAAAACCTGCAGGAACTGCACGCCTCTAGTCTCCTCTTGCCAGCAAGAGCCCAGCCCAGCCCTTTCCCTGCTATTCTCACAGCAGAATAGATCAGCAGCAGTGGGATGCCAAATTGCAACCAGGTCAGTGCAGCTGAGCTCCAGGAGATGCAGGAAGCCATCCCCCAGAAATGGGGCTGCTGGCAGGGATGCGTATGGAAGGAAGCAGGGAGAGCCCCCACAAAGTGGCAATTATTTAATTTCTTGGGCAAGGCATTACCCTCACGTGGTTGTGCAGTTTCTGGCCAGCTGAAGCTTTTGTCCGCTGTTCATGAATAGTCTCTGCCAAAAAAACAAAACACAGAGAAGTAGCAGAAAGGGAAGAAAAAGACTAAGCTGGAGGGGGAACATTTCTTCAAGGCTTGCAGGTTGAGACAAGCCCAGTGAATAGTAAAGCAAATGGGGATGGTCAGAGCCCAGGGAGCAGGGTGAATGGCTGCAGGGTCTCATAACATCACATCATGTCCCAGCTTGTTACAGGGAGAATAGATGCTTCATGTAGCTCAGTGTCCAGCATGCAGGAGTGTGGCACTTTCCCTGACTGGTGGTCTGTAATAGCTGGTATGCCAGGTATTATAGAAATAGATGGTGTATGGCCTTAGCTGAGCCTGTGGAAAGAGGTAACTAAACCTTGGACCAGGTGACACACTCTACCCTAGAGACTTGGGCAGTGCCAGGTACCACTGGGTTAACATCAGCCCTCAGCACAGCAGAACTAAACAACAAAATGAAGAAAACAAACAAAAAAGCAGTGACTGCTGGGACAGAGGGAACACTGCTTAGGAGAAGAGACTACAGCTGAGTAGAAGCCTTCTGAGACCTTCCCCCTGTCTTACACTTCCCATACCATGGTATTCAATTTGGGAGCCTCCTGGGCATCAGAGCAGATCCAGATAAACCAGTCTGATGCCAAGGTGAAGTAGGTAAGGAATTCACCTCACCCACTGCTCTGCTGCAGGGCACAGCAATGTCAATCCCCACCTCCTTCCCCCAGGCAGAGCTCAGATCCATCACAAGGGAGACTGTCACCCTTTTGAGGGTGATAATTTTTTAAACACCCTTGTCTGATCGCAGTCCTGCACTTCAGAGCTACCAGCAGAGGAAGACAGTAGATGATGATACTGAATTATCTCTGCCTCCTACACAGGCTGGGTTTTCTTAGGAAAAAAAATAATCAGAAGGTTCAAAAATATATGACTGAGAGCTTCTCATGGTTAATGGCATGTAAATGGAGAGGGTCTCACACAGCCTTGTGTGGAAATCCACAACAGCAAAATTTCTGAGCATGCTTTGACAGCTCAGATGCAGATAATCCCAAATGAAGAAGGACAACTCTCACTCCTCACCTTTCCCTTTGCATCTGATAGAGGAACCAACGAGCTCCTGATCCCCAGGCATCGCCATGCCATTGGCACCAGCCCTGGCTCACAAAATTCAGAGCTAGGAGGGTGCAAGGGTTCAGTGGGAGCGTGGCACTGCCCAAATCCATCCCGGGAGCACCAGCTGTTCCCTTGGGATTATGAGAATTTGTCCAGATCCTGAACAGGGATGCTGCAGCTTCTCAAAATAAATAAAATAAATTCAATACCTGACATAGTTAATGAACAAGGCCTAAAATGCCACAATTTCTCATGCTTGAAGTTTAATCTCATCTGACTGAACATTTTTTGAACAGCACTTTTGTCAAATGCCCTGTTTGTAAGAACTTACAAAATACATCTATTTGCTGCTCCAGTGATTTTCAATCTTTTCCCAATCTGTGGCCTGTTAAAACTTTCCCAGGACCACACAGACTCCTGTACAGAATATTAAAGGCTACCACAGTAGGCTTACTACTCCTCTCAATTATTTTTCCAGAATCCTTCAAGAGTCTGTGAACTACCAGGGCCCCCAGAATACCCTTCCTGTCCTAAACACAGGAGAACCATCACATGATACAAAAGCAAGGGAGTCAAATGCCATCCTTTGCTCCAAGACAAAGGTCTCCCCGTGAAAGCCACACCAGCGTCAAGCCCCACAAAGGCATTTCCTGAGCACGAGCCCAGATACCTGCCCCCATAAACCACCATGGTGACACTGACCTGCTCGTCACCAAAGGCATGGAACCCGTTTGCACCTTTGTATCCTGAGCACGTCATCTTGTTGCTGATAACGTAACCTATTAACCATCAGGTTTAATTTTAACACCTACTTCCAGCTATTCCTCCTCACCACAGTCTCAGTGTGTTCCTCCATTCCTACAACCCGTATGCAACAGGACACGCCAGGATCCGTGCTGTTGGCTTGCTTGCACCCAACCCTGCAGACCCCCGAGCAGATACTCACTCCAGCCGTTCCTCCTCTTTCTTCCGCAGATCAAAGTCCCGTTGAACGACTTCCCAAACATGCTTGGCCTCTTCATCGGTTAGCTTGGAGAGGTCCAGCTTCCTCCCCATCTCGTCCTGGCAAGGGTCGAAGCCGGTCCCGTTACTCGTTACCCCGCACGCTTGCTCTCCCGTCCCCTGGGACTCTGTCAGAGAGGGAAGAGCTCAGCCCCACCTCAGCGGCCGCCCATATAAACGGGGCAGGGGCAGAGCTGCGGGCAGGCCAGTCGGCTCCTGCAGCACCGCAGCCACTCTGCCGGGCGAGCCTGCCCGCTAAGACGGGCGGCGAGCAGAACTGGCACGGTGCCTATCAGCTGCGGGGACTGCTTGTCACCCGGGCGGCCAGCCCTGCCTTTCCCTGGGGTCCTGCCCAGAGTTGCAGGCAGCTCCAGATCTCGTCCTCCTGGCTGAACTTAAAGGAGATGTTTACTCTCAGATTAGCTGCCTGCTTTATGTAGGGTGCGCGAATCAAACGAAACCTTCAAATGCCTCCCCGGGGAAGGCAGTCCACGGGGTTTGGGAGGGGGCTGAGCATCCCCGAGGAGGAGCCGTGCCTGCACACCCAGGGCGACAGGCTCTGCCATGGTGGGTCTTGCCCCATCATGACCCTTTGCGGTAGGCTCCCTGGCACTTTTTTCTGTTTCTGATCTTGTTAATTTTTCCTCCCCAAACAGCTTTGTAAGGAAAAATCAACAGGATCTGGCTTCCCCCCACCAGTACAGCCACACTGGCAACTGGCCTCCTTCATTTGCTAACTGCTCTCACAGCAACTCGGGAAGCTGAGCTTCACTTGTAGCAAATGGCTTAATTATGAGGCAGTGCTCCCCACCTTTACAGCTAGCAAGAAAAGGTGGTTCGACAGGATTGTAGGGAAAACGCTAAACATATTGCATACCCAAAGGGATATAGATTGCAATAATCCAACTACCAAAGCTGGTCTCTTGCTCAGTAAAACACTCCCTCTGTCTTTAAGCAGGAATTCCTCAGACCTTGAATATTAAAAGAAACCTGTTTCTCGTCTTCATCAGAGCTAATATAGATACTACCACCCCCCCACCTCCCCCCAATATCTAAACAGGGAGGAAGGTGGCAAAAACTAAGAAGAAAACTATTCTGCATGGTGAAACCAGCCTCCCTGTACTCATTGTGCTCGCCCATGGGTGCAATGAATTATCCATCCCAGTAACTTCCTTGAAAAAAGGATTAAACTCTATGAACAGAGCCAAGAAAGGATTTTTTTAATCCAACCTTGGATTCATTTTGTGCAGAAAAGGTGATGATTGTTGAGTTTGGGTACCAGGAATGCATGATCTTCACTGAAGTCAGAAACTGATTTCTAGCTCCTTTTCCAGTGGAGATTTGGTCCTGGCAAAAGCAATTATTTTTTTGGCAGGAGCCAGACATCAGTTGGGCTGCTCCTTACATAAGCCTATTTGAGAGCCCGTGCGTCCCACTGCATCTGAACAGCAGAGCAGGTCAATAGATACTAATTAACATCACAATGAGACCCTGTTCCAGGGCCTGTCAGTACAATTACTCCAGGAGCTCCAACCCTGGAGTTTGCACTGCCCAGATCCACATACTTTCTTCTCCGAAAGAATATGGTGATTGTATAAAATCAGGAAGATATGGCCTTCCGTGCAATGAAAACAGGAAAAAATGCAAGTGCTCAGCAGTGCCACTACCCCCAAAAAGTGATAATTTTGCCAGAAAACTATCTTGTAGGAAACATCACAGGTCCGCAGAATAAATTTCAAGTATTTCGTTGGCCTGGGAACTGCATCTCTTCATGGCAACCCTCCTCCCCCTGCTCAGAGGAGTATGTGTCAGCACAGAAAGACTTTTTTTTTCCCTCCTCTTTCAAAGTAGTTTGTTGAGTTTTGTAGCTGTGCAGTCCCAGCAAATCTCTGCTTTGAGACGGACAATTAACCCTGCCTGTCCACAGCTCTTTTCCCCCATCATCCAAACATGAATAAAGGCTACCAAAATCTTTTGAACTCATTGAAAAAACAACAACAAAAAGCCCCACAAACTAACAAATAAGCAGAGAGACACACAGACACTATCACATGATGTAGGGACAGATGATATTATGTGAAATTGTGGGGAACATGTGTGCATGGGGTGGGAGTTAGGAGCAGGGACAGGAAGGACAAGGTGAGTTGTGCATTTCCTACTAGCTGGAGGCTCAAGACCTCAAGTCTAGCTGAGCTGGGGGTCTGGGCACCTGGGTGGCAAAGTGGGAGAAAGAAGTGTTACAAGCCAAGCCTCTTCTGGCAAACCAGGTATGGGTGGAGCTGGGGCTCAATTTCTGATATTCAATCTTGACAGATGATAGAAGAATGGGATTTCTGGGAAACCTTTAAGAGAATCATGCCCTGATAGATGTAGGGCTGCTCTTTTAAAATTCACATGAGCTGTTATCTTTGCAGTTCTTGGTAATCTCTTGTAAGACAACTGTGAATGATACATAGGACAAGTGGCCTGGACCTTCTCCAGCTGTGCATTTTACAGTGTTTTTTCTGATAACTCGAAGTAAACCCATAAGCAGAGTTCAACAGAACCAACAGATGAAGATAGTCTTCAGTAACTTCTAAAAATAGCAAATGCCACCCCAGTAAAACCAGCCAGCACTCTCACTCCCCCATCCTCATTTTCAGCCTGGCATCTCCTGGTGCAGAGGGCCCTGCTTGGCCAAACTGAGGGGAAAAAAAACCTCAACAATTCCTCTAAATATAATGATACATGATTTTCCAAACAGCTGCCCCAAGTGCCTGAGAGAGAAGAGGTACCTACACAAGGTTCCCACCATCCTGCATGTAAAACCAGTGCTGGTACATTCAGGCAGCCACAACCGAAACAGATGGTCAAATGACACCTTGAGATGCAGGAGAAGGACACATCATGCTATTTCCACCTCACACAGTGTTCTGTGGTGGATCACCATGTTGGGGTGACTGCAGCACAGAATGGTACACCCACAGCCTTGGAGGTGGGATAACAGGGTCTTGCAGGCAACAACCAGCAGGCTGATGGGGATAAGCTGCTGAAATCATGGTCGGGGCGGGGGTGGGTTGATTGACAATGGCACCAGCTGCAGGTTTGCTCCTCATTCCCTGGATGACTCTAATGGGTGTTTTGGCTCCCATCATCAGAGGGTCATCCCAAGCACCTGACCACACTAGAGGCATTTCCAAAAGTCAGGTAGAGTCAGACCAGGAGCATCCACCACCAGCTCTAGCTCATCGCCAAGCCACAGGCAGAGAGGACACAAGACCCTTATTTACAGGAGCATAGAGAAAGCAGGGCAGCTCCAACAAACAAGTCCGCAGCAAACATCTTGCTGCTGACCCTGAGGAAGCCTTTACTGCTGGTAGAGGCAATTGCGTGGATGCCTCTGCCTCTCCCACCATCCCCCAGCAATCATCTCCAAGTCATGAGATCTCTTAGGGCTGGAATGACATTCCTTCTCCCTTCAGCTTCTTGGCAGTTTTACAAAGACCTTTTATCATCTCTGCCATGCCAGAGCAGAGCAAATGGGATGGGGAAGGGGTGTACAAGGCCACTGCTATTCCTGTACGTGGCCTGCAAGGGATTGTTACGGGTTTTATCTATTAATACAGCTATTTAATTATGTTACAGCATGACCACATCTCATTTGGAATGACCTCAACAGCCTTGCTTAAAGAAAACAGCCATGCAACATTAATTATCATGGACAATGGTGCCCTGACATCTGTTGTAATTAGAAAACTACCATCACCAACAACTTAAAAAAAAGTTTGTGGAGTATCCTTTATAGATGGGAAGCTGTAAGAACATTTTTCCGAACCATGGGAACATCATGGTGTTTTAGTCTGGATGATGGCTCAGTAGGATAAATGATCTCTTCCTTCTCTTATCTACCCCCATTTTTCTAATACCGATCTAATAATATTTTTGATGAATGGTTTCCACAAACCTACTTTCAACCAGACGTGAGAAACACTACATCTTTGCTTACAGAGAAGCCTACACAAAAACCTAATAGAGGTTCACCACACTGCCCTCATATCCCTCACAGCCCTATATTCCTATGCATCAGTATTATTTCCCCTTTCCTTACCTGTTTTACCAACACAATCAAGATTGAACCATCCCTATTCTGTTTCCCACTTTCCTTCAGAAAGGCGAAAATGCCTTTATTCACATGTTAGTGCCTTAATATGAAGGGAAACCCAGACACCTGCTTAACAAAAAGCTATCTGGGAAAATTCCCACCAGAAGTTAAGGATTTTTATTTTTAATTTCCTCACAGGAACAGGATTTTCCCTTGCACGGTCCTCTGGGAATACATCATTTGTAGTAATCAAGAACATAATTCAAGCATCTGCCTCTGGGCAGGTGGTAAAACACTTGGCAAAGGCCATCATCCTCTAATCTACCAAGGTAAACAGTAGCTGAATAAACACAAGTAAATCCCTGCAAAATCAACACAAATTCAAGATCACTTCAGCCATAGGTGTCTTAACGGATTGTGTCCTATCACAAGGCAGCAGTGACAGCTGAAAACAGAGACTGTTTTGGGCTATGTGGACTGTGGATACCACATTAATCTTACCCATGGTCTGGGACATGAGAAACATCTTTAGGACCAGCACCTGGCTCCTGCTGAAGTTCTTCACTGACTTTAAGACAGATGTAGGAGTTAAGCCAATGACAAATGGTTTGATACAGCTCAAATGCGAAATGCTGATGGATTAGGCTAAAAGCACTTCAATACTTCAAAGACCATGAGATCTAGAATGGAGGAGACTGCTCATTAGACAAGCCTGTCCATTCCCACTCCTCTACAAGAGCACTGATTTCTATCCTTCCCAGTGCTCCACAACAAGATCAGACTGGATCAGGACAGTCAAGTTTCTACCCCTTCCCTGTGGAGACTATGACCTAACCTGTCTCAGAGGACTGGGTTTTAACCCACATGCCCCCTATTGCAATAGCCTAGAGTAGCCTGAGGACTCCTCAATTGACACTGGCAGAGGTGGAGGACTTTGCAAACAGCTTAAGCACATAATGTCCCCTCATAGTCACCTTGTCTTGAGGCAGGGAATGAACCAGCTTCAGTACTTTAGGATAGTCCCATTTAGTTCACAGTAAAACCTAGAATTTTCCACACCATTTTGACAACGACAAAGTGGAAGTTTTGCAGCAGACATCAAACTCAAGAAATCCCAGCAAATGCCCCTGATAATTTAATATCTTTTTTTCCCCCCTTTAAATCTTAAATATAATTATGCTGTTCCTGGGATTTGAGCCTGTGGCAATAACTTGTTTTAAGATTATCTGTATGGAAAGCAACACTGTGGAAGGGGCTGGAGGCTTCACCAGTTAAGCTGGAAAAAGCCTGAGCATCTTACGAAGACATGAAGAAGATCAGAGTTATCACTTTAGGGCACTAACTGGATATTCCTGTTTAGACAATTAGCAGGGTCAAAAATGAAGCAAGCACTGTTTTAGAGAACTAACCTCCTCAGAAATGAAGCAGCTTGTGCCTGTGTAGGGTGCTTGCTCCGGGCTGTCTGAAGGCACAGGCTGTCATCTCTGAACTCATTCCTGCTTTGCTAAAGCCCAGGGGGGGACTCTACCATGATAAGAGGATGATATCACTGCAAAGAAGAAAGAGACCCCCAACACCTGTCCTTTGCTACTGCCTGACTGCTAAGAGATGATGTTGGGGAGGGATGATAATGAAGCAGATGATAACAAAGGACTCAAGCTGTCTAAAGGACACCAGAGGCATGTCCCTGGAGATCAGTAATGGTCCACGGGTGTCAATAAGAGGAAAAATCAAGCCTAGAAACAGTTAGGAAAAGGCTTCATAGCTGGGAACTGGAAAAGCAGACCACACCTACCAGAGGGAAACCCCAGAACAGAAACCCTCCTGGAGGTCTTGTTAACTGCCCACACAATCACAGCTGGCTTTTTCTTTTAATTCACCCAAGATGGAAATCAGGACAAAGGACTGTAGAAACTCAACATGTTCTGTGATGAAAGCCCTGAAGTTCTGGAAAGGCAGAGGACCCCAACACAGACACCACAAACTAAACCATTTCCTCTCCAAGGCCAGGCAGGAGATCCTTGAAGGCAGAATGGTTTCTGCTCTGGAAATGCCCATGGACACTGAGCACCTTTACCTCACCAAATGGGGGGGTTTGGGGTGCATGGGAACTAGGATGGAAGTGGATTGGGTTCTGTTTCCCATGGGCTGTTCCTGATCATCATGTTACAAAGCTGATCTTCTTTTGCCTTCAAAAACACTTAAAATACTGGAAGCAACGACCAAGCAGTTGTGAGTCCACAGAAAGAGCTATCTAACATGAAAATGCCAAAATCTAAATCCTTTTACCCTAAGACCTTGCACACGATGCATTTCTCAGCTTCCTGAGGAGCATCGTGTCATGTGGTGGAGGGGTAGAGATAAGCTATGCTTGGCACCTGACCAGAATCAAAACATGAGTTTCTGAGCTATTAAGTAGAAAATAAGTGTCAAAATAAGTGATCTCTAGATTCAGCACTGGGGAATGGGGCCAAATGTTAGCTACCTGTGACCCTGTGGAGAAGGTGGAGGGCAGGTGTTGGGGCCAGTCACTGCTGCTCAAAAGCAGCTTGGCACACCTCTGCTGACATCCTTGAGATACCCTAATGGCAAAACTCTCCTTCCCTCACCCTATTAGCCCTACTTTTTTTTTTTTTTTTTTCTTACCTTTGTAGAGGCTGAAAAGTGTTCTGAGCTAATTTGCGAGGTCTTTATGGGCTCATTGTTCCTAAGTCACTGGCTGTGGGTGTGTGCCCATGTTTTGGGATGTTTTCAAACTATTTATTTTCAATGAATGTTGAAACAAATAATTATCTTTTCTTCTGGTACCTCCCAGTAACCCTCTGCGATGAGAGGCAGTGCTCCAGCACTCCCAGACCTGCCCAAGTGCATCCTGCTCAGAGATGTCTCTGCCTTTACTCCAAACAAGGATGTGAAACAGGAAGGCATGTCTTGGGCTGTAGAAAGTTTAGGCAGGCATAGGATGGGACAAATGTGGGAATAGGAATGAAGGTGTAGAGCTCAGAAGATGGGGTCCAAGTCTAGGGACAAGTGGATGGGTAGTGCCTTTGGCTTAGCCCTGTGCTCTGAAGCTCTGTGGATGTCCAGATGAAACCGGTCACACCTCCATAACCATGTGGCTTTTTTACCAATGTCCATGATACCTGTTGTGGCTTGGGTTTGGACTTACCAGCAGAGATCCTGAAGAAGCTCCCTGTGATAGTTTGGCCTTAAAGGAGACCTGCTCCATTCTTTTTGCCTAACCCTGGGCACCTCCTAGCCATGACTGCCCTGGCAGCCATCCCCAGGCCAATTTTCCTGTGCTTTTCAGCAGCACCTTGTTTGCTCACAGGCTGGGTAGATTGATCACCAGCCAAAGAATTTGTTTTGAGCTGCAGCTTGTTTCCAGCCCTAGACTCTATTTTTGAAGCTCCAGCTTCTAGAAGGCACCCTGGTCTCTCCTGAAGATGTCCCAGTGCTTCACTGTCCTCCTTGTTCAAGACATGAGACACCTTCCAGCTAGAAAATACAGAGGATGTTGCTTTTCTCTCCACCAGACGTGATCCTGGAGGGATGGGAAAGACTGTTGGGAGACAGCCGGCAGCCTTGGCACAGTGCAAATGCTCCCAGCAAGGTCACCTAAGGAGAGCGTCACTAGTCGATCTGCTCTCTAATGAGTTTCCATGTGTCCATCTCTGCCCCGTACTGCCAGTGAGCACCGTTATTTCCATCCTCTTTTGAGCATGCTGGTGGCTGAGAGCTCCCATCACCTTTCTGGGATGATGTAGCCACTTGCCAGGGCTCCAAGAAGGCAGGGGGAGGGAAGACAGAGTTGTTCTTAATATGAAGAGGCTGCAGAGGGGGAAAGGTGAGGAAAGAATCCTTCTTGCAATTATCCGCTCCCTGAATCTGGAAAGCTCCTTGCATTCCCTTGTCTTGGTATCTCTCCCTGGGGCAAAGGGAGGTGCATCTCAGAGCCCAGGCACCCACCATCCCTGGGGATGTGACAGCCTGGAGGGCTGCTCTCTGCTGATGTAGCGAGCGTCTGGGATCTGGGAGCTCTTGTGCTTCTTGTCTTCTCATCTGCTGCTCCAGGACATGGAGCCAACGTCAGACCTCCTCATTTTTCCATCACTCACAGCCTAACCCTGCGGGTGACCGTGCTGACATGCTGCTTACCCAGGTGGAGCTAGAGACACTTGTGTCACTGTGGGATGCACCCATTATATGATACTCCATATATTTTTATAGGCTCATAGACTGTTTCTGGGTTGGAAAGGACCTTTAAAAACCATCTAGTCCAACCCCCCTGCAGTGAGCAGGGACATCTGCAACTGGAGCAGGTTGCTCAGAGCCCTGTTCAACCTCACCTGGAATGTTGCCAGGGACAGGGCATCAACCACTTCTCGGGGCAACCTGGGCCAATGTCTCACCAGTCTCATTGTAAATAATTTCTTCCCTTTCTCTAGTCTAAATCTCCCCAGGCCCTGATAAAAAGTCTGTCCCCATCTTTCATAAAGGCCCCTTTAAGCACTGAAATGATGCAATAAGCTCTCCTTGGAGCCTTCCCTTCTCCAGACTGAACAACCCCAATGCTCTCAGCCTATCCTCCCAGGACAGAAGTATTCCAGCCTCTAATACATATATTTATATATATATATGATGCAGTGGTAGTGCAAGCCAGCATTCTCAGACACTTACCTGGCCCTGAGGCCTTGTGCTGTGGGGCATGGCTTTCCAGCTGGGGCAGGGATGGCTGTGTCCAAGTAGACCTGGCTGGGGCACAAGGAGACTGCAGGAGGTGCTGGAGGGCAAAAGCTGGTCTCTGTCTTCCTTTCCTGTTTCTGCAGGCTTGCACTTAAGATCACCAGCCTACTGCAGTGCAGGCTTGGCTGTGGAAATATCAAAGGATGAAGTCCTTCATCTTAGCATCACCCATGAAACTCCCAGCTAGCACCTCAGCGGCAGCTTTGTGCTAAGGTCCCCCAGCTCAGGTCCTAACCTATACCCTCTGTAGCACCTCTGCCATCCCAGCCACACAGACAGGGCAAGAAGCCTTTGTCTCTGCCAGATTTTAGGTACCTCCTAGTCTGTGAAACACCAGTCATCTCTCCGAAGCCTCTGCAAGCCTTGTCACCTCCCCACACCTAAAAAAGTCCCCAGCAACAGCAGGCCTTGTCTCTGTAGATGTAAAACATGAACCTGGTGACTTGCATAGCCCCAAGCAGGCAATGGAAGTGAGTTGGCTTGAAACAAGCCCCCAGCAAAGCTCTCCAAACCACACAAACTCCCCGTGACATGCTGCCTCCTCAGGATACTGCTGATCTTGCTCGGCCACCGGAGATGCTTGGATAAGTCATCTGCTTATCAACAGCCTCTTGCTACGGCCACTAATAAATGAACATAAGCTGCTTTGCTTTTCCTCCAGCCGTTGAGGCAGGCTGGGTGAGTGAGCTGGAGGGGAAACCAGAGGCCTGTCTGTGTTGGTGTGGTTTTGGGTGAGTCATATGAGTCCTGCCCCCCACCATCTGAGCTGCCAAGCCTGCTTTGCCCTGGGAGTAACAGTGACAATGGAAGTGGGCTGGTGCAGGAAAGGCACCTGTGGCACAGTTCAAAATGGCAGTCTGGGATTTTGTTTTTCAAAGGGTGATGCAAAACTGAAGCATCTGACTTATGGTGGCTTGAATGAGGCATGGCTTGCTTGGTCTGGAAAGGAGAGCTGCTACTCAGAAACAGTCTGGGTGGAGGGGTAAATGATGGTGTGTGGGGTGTGATAGAGTTGGCAGAAGGCTACAGCATGGATGTCTCCAGACTTGAGAAGAAGCACCAAGGCCATGAGCAGTAGGAAAGGCAGAGGGGGATCCTTGGATTGAGAGGAAAAGGGAAACTTTTTAGCCCACTGCAGCCAGAAAGTGTGTTCCACTTTACAAAAGAAAAACAACCTCCTGTGTGGCTGCAGCTGTAGCTGTGGTTTCCTCCTTTGCTGGCACTGATGATAAAGGTCCAGCTAGAGCCAGGCTCACTTTCTTGCAGCTTTTTCTGCTGTAATTCACATTTCATCCTGGGGTGTACCCAGGGCCAGGGGCATCATGGGTATCTGATGTCAGAAGGGCCCCTCTGACCAGCTATGGGGAAAGGGAGGTATCCTCACATGGATGCAACAGACAAAATACAACCAACCCCCTGTCCTTGCCTTTTTTTCAAGGTCCCAACAACAAAAGCATCGTGCTGCACATCACCAAGCTCGTTAAGTTCTTTCTTTTTAGCACCCAGCAAAACACTGCTTGAGCTAAGAAGGAATAAGCCCCGCGTAAAACTTTTCCCAGTTCTGCCGGAGGCTAGAGCTGAAGCTTCCCAACCGGCTACGGGTGCAGACCCAGTGCTGAAAGGTGCAGTTTGAGCAGTCTGGACATTCTCCTCCCCACAGAATGGTTTCTTTGCGCCACCTTGTGGAGTCCAGCAAAAAAAAATACAGGCAGCAAGCATGGGAAGCCAGCCCATGAAAAGGGCCTTTTTATATGGAGAAAAAAAAAAAAAGAGGAAAAAAAAAAAAAGAGGAAAAAAAAAAAAAAGTGATTGCTTTGCAAAAGCAGCTCTCTTTTTGCTGCTTCCAAGCCGAGTGCTCTGATATCTGAGCAGTACACTAATCCTGAGAGAAATCTCCATTCCTAATGCACATCTGAATGCCTTCCAATTCACTCTCTCCTGGTTGCCAGCCCAGCAGCAAGTGTAGCTACCTGCGGACAATATTAACCCCTGTCACCTCAAATGATACCTCAGGGCTGGAGGTATTTTCCTCAGCTCTGGATGATGAAGCCACTCTCCTTACTCTGTTCAGAGAAAGCAGACCTGGGCCATGACCCAAAGGTGGAAGCATCCAAAGCATCACTCAACAAGCTCCAGGTCAAGAGCACGGCATTCCTGCTCCAAATCAGACACCCCTAAACAGCTCTACCCACCTCATTCCTAGCAACCAGACCCAGCACCTCCTCTAGAGGATGTCTCTAGAAAACTCCTTTGCAACCTCAGGCAACCATGATCTCCAGCACTGTGACGCCCAGGAGCAGCTCAGCCAACCTTGAACACATTCCGTGTGCTTCATCACCCCCAGCTTGGGACTGGGCACACAGGCAAAACACTGAGATTTTTGTCTATAACTGAAGAGACTGCAGAGTTCTCTTTTATAAACAAGTTTTCCACAGCTCCCCACCTTCCCAAAAGCTTAAGCTGTGGAAAAGAAGCAAACACAATCTCTAAGAGTCCCTCTTATTTTTATTTTTTTTAACCTTCGGAAAACTCTCCTAACCTCTGCAGAGGCCTTAAAATTGCCTTTTTCTCCCCCCAGTTCCTTCTCGTGGTAGAGAAGGAAAATCCCAGCTTCTATCCCATGATTGGAGAAGTTCAGCCAGGGTTGGCCTCTTATGGGGTGGGAAACAAATCTCTCTCTCTCTGGTATTCCTCATGCTAGTTGAATACAGGCCAAACTGACATTTCTGTGAAGAATTTAAGGTCATTTCTGTAAAAATTGCTCCTGCTGTTCAGTTCCGAAGATTTGGCCCTTGTTTGCTGCATATCTAGACTCCCCCTGCATCATCCTCCTTTAAATAACCCATACCCACCCCAGTTAAAAACCCTATGGCCAAGTTTGCTGTGATGCCTGTGGGCCACTAGTTTGTGATCTGGATGTACTTGGTTTGGGGTGGGGGGAAGACATGTTTTTCCTTTCTCTTTGTGCCTTTGACCTATTTGGTATTGCTCTTTGGACTGAGAGCCCCTGGAGACTGAGGTCATTTCCAACCCTATGCTTGGTTATCAGCTTGCACAGCCTTGACCCAAACCAGTGCTCCTGGGCTCTACCAAAGCACAGCTGGAGGAAACTACTGCCTCTGATGCACTTCTTGTTACAGGACCTTATATTTCTATAGCCATACAGGTCAGCTTAAAGCCACATAATGCACCCTAAGCACCCCAGAACATCAGAAGAGTCAGCAAGCCCTAGGAGATGTTGGACACAGAGGTGGTCCTTGGACACCCTCTGAGCTTGTTCCCTTTCATGGGGAATTAATTCAGCTGCCAGGATGATGCCATAGGCACAGGGAGAGCACCTCCTTGACAGGTATCTGGTTACTGCATCTTATAGCCCCAAATGGTCCTCCCACTGTTAAGGCATCAGCCAGATCAACTCTTCCAGGGAAACAAAGCATTGAAAGGAAGCATCGGCATCCTGCAGATTTCTCTGTTGCCTGCTCTGAGATGCAGATCTCAGCGGGGGATTCGTTCACGTACAATGGCTTTTCATTCAGCCCACGAGCACCTAATTTGATCCAGGGATCTGCGGAGCAGAGAGCTGGCGAAACTAGATGACCAGATGTTTTCAGAGGAGGCTTACGTTCCTCTGTGGCACAGCAAGGAAGATGTCAGGGGCAGCCTCACTCAAGGATATACATCAATGGAGAAATTAGTGAGAACATGCTGCTGTCAGCACGAGCAATGTACATGCTGTACTCAGTACATCACCACACGTTCCTGCTTCACCAAAGCCTCCCTGCTGCCAAGCAGAGAGGGATGTCAAATTACTGAACTGGTTCTTCAGATACACAAAAATCCTTTGGTGTTAGCCCCACAGCAGGTTGCTCTCTTGGCCCTGCACTCTCCCTTGGACCTGGGGCACTGGCTGGTATTGTTATGCCCATTAGGTGCCAGGCTTGGGAGGTGAAGAAGTAGCAGGATGCCCTGAAAGACCATTGTGGCATCCTGGTTCATTACAGCTGTGCGGCAGGATCCCCTCTTTGCTCTGTGCATCCTATAAATGCCCTGCCAGAGCTCACCTTCTGACGTGTTCACCTAGACTGAGGGGAAAAAGGCAGGATATGGCCTTTTTCATCATGCTTGAACCGCCAAGGTGCATACCCTGCACCTGAGGGGTCTCCAGCAGGAAACAGGTTTCCGAGCTGCAGTCTAGTAAATGTGTTCATCCCTGTGAGGGTGCTGGCACAGCCAGCCCTCACTAGGTGGACACACAAAACTCTGTTGTCACCAGAGAAGGTGTCCTCACTGAGGCAGAAGATTAGGGGCAGTTAGTGAAGGTTGTGCTGAGACCAGTACAAAGAGCTGGAGCAGATAGGGCATACGAGGGGATTTAACCCTCTGCCTTCACAGATTGTTGGCAGGGTCTTGTCTCACCTCTCAGAGATAGCTGCAAGTTGCTTTTGTCTTCTCCATGTTTGTGCTCAATGTGATTTTAGGTCTTGCATTAAAGCTTATGCCCCAGCCTGTGAGCAGCATTTCATTCACAGTGGATGACCTTACAGGCAAAAAAAGGACCACAATCATCTAATTTATAGCTCAATTATTTTTTGTCTGTTGATAACTTCACCTTGAATCGGCACAGGAAAAAAGGCTTGGGACAGGTGCCCAAAATAAGCACTTCAAGAGAGTAGCAAAGATGGCCCTGCCATGAGACTTCTTCAGAGCTGGGCATAAGTACAAGCTCCTATCATCTCCAAAGCCACTTCTGGGGATAAAGGCCGGTACAAGGTTAAACAGAAGACCAGGTCACAGCCAAAAGTGCTGTAAGTGTACTGGAAGGTTTCAGCAGAGCAAGAGGTGGACAGTGCTTCTTGGACCTAGGGTCAAGTAGGTGCTGCTGTAAGGGGCAACTTCCTCTTGTATTTCTGGGTTTCGATCCCAGGTAGGGTAATGCATCTCTGGAGCCTTGTGTTGAGGTCAATGAACACATTCAGCTATTACCTTCATATCTGACTTAAGTTAGGAGTTTTTGGGACAGCTGACAACCTACTGGCATTTCACTTAGAATCATAGAATGATTTGGGTTGGAAGGGACCTTTAAAGCTTATCTAGTCCAATCCCCCTGCTCTAAGCAAGGACATCTGCAATTAGAGCAGGTTGCTCAGAGCCCCATCCAACCTCACATGGAATGTTGCCAGGGACAGGGCATCAGCCACCTCTCCAGGCAGCTCAGGCGAGTGTCTCACCACCTTCAGTATAAACAAACAGGTCACAGAATCTCCCTCTCTGCATGCTTCTCCCTAGGACCTGTGATGTACCATCATCAAGACCTTCTCACTCTCAACAACTCCCTGAAAAGAGCTTAGTCCAAGGTGGGATCAGTCTCTTCTCTCAAAGAAGAGATAGGACAAGAGGAAATGGCCTCAAGATATGCCAGGAGAGGTTTAGGTTGGACATAAGGAAGAATGTCTTCCCCAAAAGGGCTGTCAAGGCCTGGCCCAGGCTGCCCAGGTCAGTGGTGGAGTCGCCATCCCTGGAGAGGTTTCAAAGCCATGGAGATGTGGTGCTGAGGGACATGCTGAGGTGATCTGTCAGTGATGGATTGGACTTGATATTAAAAGTCTCTTCCAACCAGAATGATTCTGTGATGCTCAATCCCATAAAGACCAGCCATGTTCCAGCTTGCTTGCAGTTGACAGGTGACTTGCTGCTTCGGTAGCACAGGGATCTTTTCAGAACAAGTCTGCTGCTGTTCTTCCTTGGGGAAATGATGTGATTTTCACGTGTCCCTGCTGCAGAATGAATGAATGAGCTGTTTCATGGAGGACACATTTGGAAGGCTGGCAAGCCTGCTGGCTCTGGGTGTAATAAGGAGTGCCGAAGGCTTTTTTTCCACTCATTTCTGCCATGAGCAGTTGGAAAGGGTGGTAAACAGCAACGGTAACCATGCAAAGCCAACCCCACCTTTTCCTGCTCCAGGACAGGTTGAGCATTCACATTGAGGGACATCGCCAGTCCAGGGGCTGCAGCACAGCTCCGGTGCCATAGGAGATGCAGGTGCCAGTGGGAGGAGGCAGCTGCCCAAAGCAATGGCTAAATTTGGAGAGGGAAAAAGTTCAGAGGTTGCCCAGGAATTAGGAGAGGTTTCCATAACCTCCTGAGCTATTCTGCAGCCAGTGTTTGCTCCCCAAAACTGAACTACAGGACAAAGACTCAGCTTCTCCTTTGGCTCTGTAAAACCAGGCTGGCTTCCTCAGCAAAACAACACAACAAAACAACGCCCCAAAAAAAACCAACCAACCAAACCAACTCCCCAAACACACACACCCCCCGCCACACACAAAGCCAAAAAAACCCCAAAACAAACACCCAAACTGAAACAACAATCAACAAATCCACTGGCCCAAGAAAATAGCATTTTTTCTTAGGTAAATAATTTGTTAATACCTTTTTTTTTTTTTACCCATGGTACACAGATTTTTAAGTGGGAGCTTATAACTGGTCATTTGTGCTTGTTTATCAGATTAATTTGTGGGTTTTCAACCCACGTCAGACCTTAGTTTGGTGTTGAAGTGAATTCCACTGATTTACTGGTTTGCGTTTGATTGCATGTGAATAACTTGGCAGTGCTGAGGAACTGATAATTGTTTAAAGAAACAATATGATTAAAGATCTGCATCTCTGATGTAGCTCATGCCAAAAATTACATTGCTCTGAAAGTTGCCTAGACCAGCCTGAAATGCACCCATGCTTCAGTTGAGCTTCTAGATGGATTTGGGCAAAGGCATTGACTTTTTAGCTTCCAAAGGAGCTCAAGCCATTCACAAAGGAAAATTCAGCACCTCCCAAATGATGCCTCATCAGCACTACCCAAAACAGGGAATGGGACAGTGGAAACAACACAGTGTTACCTCCACATCAGAAACTCAGCATCTCCAGATGCCTCAGACACAAGCATTTCAAGCACAAGTTGTTCCATGTGCTTGGTGCAAATCACAGGCAAGACCCTGAGGAATAAATACATACTGACTGCATACACGCTATTTCCTGGGTTTAGTTTTTGGTTTTAGGTCGACTTTTCTTTTTTTTTTTTTTTTAATGCAAACTCCAAACAAAACAGCTACGATGTGGAGATGCTGTTTATATCAGTTCCCCATCAAGTGAGGGAATGTTTATAAGGAAGGAAGCAAGATCATGCACGCTGGACTACTGTGTAAACCCAGCTGGACTCCCTGGCATCAGGATCCCTGTGCCACCCAGCTGGAGACAGCAAGGACCCCTCAAGTCCCAGAGAGGAAGAGCAGGAAAAAAGTGCATCCCACCCTGGGGTACCTTTAGCAACAGCAATGTCAGGATACAAGAATCCTCAGTAACTAATGCTATTTTGTGCTAGCACCAGGAAATACAGTGTCACCTGCTGTGGTGCAGCAGATCTGTGATGCCCTGAGAGCAGCAGCTACCTGTGCCCACCACAACCCTCCCTAGTCTTTGCTGCCAGCATCTTGCCAGCTCCTGCAGTCACTTGTAACCTTAAGAAAAAAAAATGTTGGTCCTATATTAAGGCCCAAGAGACCAGAGAGGGACTATCAGTTTTCAGATGAAGCCAAAGGAATTAAGCCCAGGGAGGAAACCAAGAAGCTGCACAATGTGAGAAGTGGAGATGGGAGCGGGGATTCAATCCTGCTCAGATCCATGTGATCACCTTGAGCAAAATGTGGGGACTTTCTCCTCTTAATTCACAGTTTTTTTCAATTCAGGGGAGTGGCCCCATTTTCACAGCTGAACTGAGCCTGTTCCACTTGGCATCAGCTCCAAAGATTAAAAAACAAGCAGTATTTTGTGCAGATCACCTGGCAGAGAGCATGGCAAGGGTTGATGCCGGACCTGGTGCCCAGGGGGAGAAGCATCAGCCCTGGCCAGTGTGGGGTGTGGGTCTTGATCCCCATGGGGGTGCTTCAGACTCCAGCATTGCTGCTCCCCTGGTTTTGCTCTCACCCCACCTGCAAGCAACAGCTGCTTGTGGAAAATGCCATTTAGTGTGGAAAACCCCACAAGGGCAAGATAAAAAAATATATTTTAAAATTCCTTTAATAGGGCAGGATAAAAATACATATTCTCATTCATTTCATAGGGAGCCCTAGCAAGAACATACCCACTGGGGTCTGGTACGTCAATAAAGAGCTTTAAATTTCCAGTGCTGTCTTCTCCCTTTACCCATAACATGCAATTTTTTCTCTTTACCAGTGGTGCACAATGACCCCACAGGTTTCCAATGACTGGGCTACAGCAAACCCTCAGGTCTTTTCCCTCCCATATCTTCCCGACTAACATAACACTCATTTATGGGTATAATTCCCTACAATTCCTCCTGGGCTCGTTGGTCATTACATCATCCTGTCCGCGTGGGCAGTGAGTATTTCTGGCTTCTCTCTGCCTTCAGCTCTTTTCAGGCCACCTCACTTCTCTCCCTGGTAATTAGCAACAGTTGTTGCCATTACAAAATGGGAAGTTTCACTGAACTGTTGAAATTCAGCCCATTTCAAACATCTCTTTACACAGCACAGGGCTCTGAGGTTGCTACAGGACATGGAGGCCAAGACTTTTAAGGATTTTTTGGATCTCCTTGTCCAAGGCATCACCTGGAAGTACCTAGTGCAAGAAAGTGTGAGCAACCCAAAGCAACAACTAGCAAGGTCTACGTTGCTCAAAACCTACTTCACACATACTCCTCATGTTCTCTTTTATTCCAAAAAAGAGCTCAGCTAACATCTTTCCTAAAAGCTGAGCATCACATTACAGATCACTGACCTACAAGCTGTGTGTTGTGTGAGAGGGGAAAATATTCACATTATTTACATATTTAAGAGTAGTTTGTTCCTTGTCATCACAGAAGCTGAAAAGCCCTTCCAGAAGAAGGGCTTTCTGCAAGAGACCATTGGTCAGGGCTCCAAGCTGCTTCTTTTGAATTACAATCCCTCCTTCAGGCCATGGATTAAGGGTGTATCTATATACTCAGATAATACCAGTGGCCCTAGTGTAGGTTTGCTTTTATTGCTTCTCCTGGGGCTAGCATGTTGTTGTGATTTAGCAGTGGTATTAGCCTCAGAAACATTCCCACAAAACAGGCACCCTTTTAAGAAATCACTGATTTATCAAAAGCAAAATGTCTACTAGCACATGCAAAGATTTTCTGAGCACTTTGATCTGAGGGGGGAAATAAAGTGTGGAAACCAAGCTCAAGAGACTCCAACCTGTGCTGATCCCTTCACATGAGCTAGGGAGGCAAACCCCACTATCTTAGAGATAAGGAGGTGAGACAGAGCAAATTACCTGCAGTGATACAGCCAGTGGCAAAGAGGTCCCAAGACTGCAAAATTTCCCCAGTGCTGCCCCAAAATGCCCTGGGAACACACCAATATCCACCCAACTGACTTATACTGAGGCACAAACCTCCCTCCCCTGCTGCCAATTAGAGGATGGGCCCCTGATGATAATTAAACACAGGTTTCTGGGATGCTCATGGTACCCCAAAGGCTTTCCCAAGTGCCCTCCTAGTGTAGCCTGCCTTGGATCCACTACCACAATTTTATCCTCAAATATGGGAGGGAGATTTTTCAGCAGTATTTTAAGTTCTTTGCCAGAGCTGTGGGATTGGAAGGGCAGAGCCAGGGGGCCTTAATTCCATAATTAAGCCTCTTACCTTAATTCCCACCCTGACCTGCACAGCTCACTTTCTCCCCACTCTCTCTGCATGCTCTACGGATGCTCCTGCCATTTTCCCCTGGCTGTTTCAAAGTCAAGGGTGGTGTTGAACATGGCACAAACACATCAAGAGATATTTGCACAGAGGCAGACCGATAAGGAGAAAGTGTAGAAGAAAAGCAAAACCAAAAAAAGCTTTAGAAAAATATTTCCTGGACCATTTCCTAACCAAGGTGCTGGTGACAGGGGAAGTATTTGGATGCAAGCAACAGCAAATCCTTTGGAACTAATGAAAACCATCTATTGCAAGCAAAATTAAAAACCAATCTGCAGCCCTGCCCTTGTTCTAGCAGAGCAGCTCTGCCTTGTTTTTGGCTAGGATCAGCACTAGTCTGGCCAGTAGGACAGGGATCATCCCCCTGTACTGGGCACTGGTGAGGCTGCATCTCAAATACTGGGTTCTGTTTTGGGCCCCTCACTCCAAGAAGGACATTTTGGGGCTAGAGCGTGTCCAGAGAAGGGCAACAAAGCTGGTGAAGGGTCTAGAGCACAAGCCTTGTGAGGAGCAGCTGAGGAACCTGGGGTTGTTCAGCCTGGAGAAAAGGGGGCTCAGGGAAGACCTTCTCACTCTCAACAACTTCCTGAAAGGAGATTGGAGCCAGGTAGGGCGTCAGTCTCTTCTCCCAAAGAACAAGATATAGGACAAGAGGAAACAAACTCAAGTTGCGGCAGGGAGGTTTAGGTTGAACATGAGGAAAAATTTGTTCCCCCAGAGGGTTGTCAAGGTCTGTCCCAGGCTGCCCAGGGGATCCATCCCTGGGTTTCAAAGCTGTATAGATGTGGTGCTGAGGGACATGGTTTAGTTGTGGACTTGTCTGTGGTGGGTTAACAGTTACACCTGATGATGTTAAAAGTCTTTTCCAACCAAAACAATTCTAGGATTCTATGAAAGATCTTGTTCTTAGAAATGAGTGTGAAACCCACAGCTAGACCTCATGCCTCCAGCCCCCTGTGCAGGGCTGATGATGGAAAAATAATGGAGCAACCCTTGGTTTTGGTGGTACTCCCTAATTTCAGAGTAAGCAGTGGCCCTGTTTCACAAGAGTATGTTTTATTCAAGGGAAAGAAGGTGAACTTGGGTTTGGTGGATGCCTGAGGAATCCCTGGAGGAAAAGCCAGCAGATGATGCTCAAGAATGGAGCCAAGGCAGGATGCTCCTAGACGTCCCCATGTATATGGGACCCTAAGCTGGCCTAAGCTGTCCTTGTGAGAAATCCACAGACCATTTCTTAAACTGGGGATAGGAATGGCCCAGCTGAAGTGCATTTGCACACTGAAGACAACTGCAAAATTTCAGAGCTCTGCCTATTTCAATGAATATTTTTTAAGGGTCCCAAGCTGAGATCCTTATTCTGGGGTTAGAAGGATGTCAAAGTCCCCTTTGCATTCAGGCGAGGAAGGAGCACAGAGAGCTTTTTTATTGTGGGTGGAAAGAGAATTCCTCAAAACCCTCTTCCTGATTCATAGCATTAATCATGTCTAGTTATTAATACACCAGGGAGGAGATCTTGCTATACTTAGTCCCAGCTGCCTCTAGAAATTACCAATGCAATGTGATTCAGCCTTTTACTAATTATCTGAGGGGGTTTGTTTGGTGTCTGGGCATGGAAAGAAGTCTGTCCCTGCAGAAGTCATCCCTTCCCCAGGGGTTTCACTCACCTCCCGGGACGTCACAGCAGCTGTGGTGGGGACCTACCATTGCTGCTGTGGTGGGTGGGGGGTCACCAATGTAAACAAAGAGAGAACTGCTAAAGGAAGGACTGGAACAGATCATGAGTGGAGGGGGAAAAAACAAAACACCCCAAAATGCTTTCAGCCTCCTGGCTGGCTGCTCTCCCTCCCTGTGCGCCAGCTACAAAGCCCCTTTTTGGAAAGGAAAACCTTTCAGCTTGGTTATTATAGTCATAAAGGCAATCAGATGGGAATTCAAGACCTCTCAGAGTCTCATTTAATTATTGAAGCACTTGGTAAAAATCACTTCAATATTTAAACCATATTAAGGCAAATTCTGCATTGCAAGAAGAATAAATGCTGCTAAGTTAAATATGTTCTCAATTGAGCTGCAATAGGCTCACAATGCAGGTCGTACGTGTTTCACCAATACTGTTACATCACCCCTGATCCTCTATTTTGGCTTTTCTTCCACCACTGCTCTGGGGTGACTGGAGCTTTCCTGTATTTGACTAGATTTGGTTTTACCAATTACTTAAAAAAAATATTTTTTTTTCTTCTTCACTGCCTCACAAAAAACTTTGTGTTTTGAAGATTGTCTGAACTAACATCAATACAGATCCCAGTTGTCATTGAGCTTATATGACCGAATCATACTGATTTTGACCAGTGGTAGCAAACTGGAACTGACAGACCCCACTTGGTAGAAGTAATTCTTGTTGGATGCATCATATGGATAACAGCAGGGCTGAGACGCACAGGAGAGGCAATCACCTGAAAGTCCAAGGGCAGGACAAGGTGCAGGGCAGCACAACACCTGCCTGTTCAATAGGAGGCTGGTAATGTGGCAAGAGCACCCACAGCCATGAGCTGCTGCTTTATGGGATTGTCCAGGTGCCACTGCAGCATCCCAGTTGGACTCTTCTCCCAACAACTGAATTCAGAAGAAAAATATCCTTTGTTTTGGCTGCTTCTGCCAACATAGTGTACCTCCATCTTATCTATTTCATCCTTTAGGAGCTATCCCTCAACCATCTCAGCTGCTGTTATGAGTTTATCATTGCTTTCCAGCAGACCCCATTTCCTCCACCCCCTGGTTCAGCTGCTCACCAAGGAGCTGCAGCTCCCTTTGGCCAGGCACATTAATTATTTGGGAACACCCTGCCTTTGAGCTCCAGTTTGCCACATCTGGGGGGCACACACCACAGCCTGCCTGCTTCCCAGTGTGCGGCTGGGGCCGTTTGTGCTGGATCTCCCTGTGAGGCAGCAGTGAGTGCCTTCGAGCACCAAGCCAGGCACCATTCCTAAACTGAGCTATTGCATCAGTTCAAGGGCTCAGCACTTCCCTGAAGCATTCCAGCTATTTCTTTATGTGGCTGGTCTTTCAAACAGCACAAAACCTAGAGCAAACATCATAAATCCCCACTTGAAATGAAGAGAATTTGACTCTTTGATTCCAGGGATGCCGTCTCAGTTCCAGCCTTATATGGAACCAAACAAGGGCAAGAGATAAGAATTAATGCTTCCATACCATCATTTCTTGCAATACACAACCCAGTCCAGGCTGCAATGTTTAACCTCATTCAGTAACATGCTGTGGCTTGAGGCAGAGGATTAAAAATTAGCCCCCGAAATCTGCCTCATAGGCTCTGCTTAATAAAAGGTTAAAGTTATTTTTTCAGAGCACATAGATTTTTTTTTTTTTTCTTTTTTTAAAATCACTGATCAGGAACTCACTGCCTTAATTTGTTGCCTTTCAAATTTTTACTTTTAACCTTTCAATTGGTTATATGCATTTTGAAATATTTACCCTTATGCTAAGGGGCTAAGTTTTGTAAGTTATTCTATAATGTAATCCCCACACTTTTTCCTCCCCATCTAGGCAGGTAAAAACCCAGTTATATGTAAATAGGAAACTGCAATGAGACTCTCTCCCATTGCATTGCTGCTTGTAACTGTTCAAGGGTCAAGGCTGAGGTTTCTGCAGCCTCAAGCATCTCCAAATGGCACTTTGCCGGAGCCCTACAGAACTTGATATGGTCCTTGCCACATCCTGGCTCCTGCAGACATCCAAGGCCAGCCCTTTCCAACTGTAAGGCATAGTTAAATCAGCTCCTGCAACATTGCAGGCTTTTTTTTTTTTTTAAGATATATTTCTTCCCACTGACACAGGGAGAAGAGTCTTGGAGATGGTGTGGCC
>JANIJG010009809.1:0-23785 GCA_024611175.1 Megaceryle torquata
AACCACTAAATTACTTGACAATAATCCAAAATACTTTATAATATATACTTTTCTCCAAGAGTGGAAAGGATTTAAGATCTTAAAAAAGTATTTAGTCAACACAGTTAATAGAAATGCTCAAACTAATACTGTACATTGTGGTGGTATAGCAGATGGAACTGTTGGACAGAAAGTGTCTCACTGACAGGGTAAACTAATAAGCCTGGTTTTATTTAAGAAAAAAAACCAAACAGTCAAGTTGTGACTAGTATGATTCACAACAGCAACAAAACAGTTTGGATTTGCTTTCAACTCTATCAGAAAACAGCTGAACATATTGCTGGATGAATTTGTGCCCTTGGAAGTCCTGAAAAAACATCTTGTTCTCAAATATCTAGGTATTAACCGTCTATCATAAAGAGCACATACATTCAAACTCCCGCAGCACTGCAGGCTGAGGAAGAGATGTAAAAGCTCCTGAGAACATAAACAACATACTCATCAGAAAAGCACACTGAATGTTTAAAGCAAATGTTTAATAGCATCAGATCCAGCCATGGAAGGATTTGCTCTGCATAGAAAGCAGACAAGCAAAGTACCATGGCATTCACATCAGTTCTCCAGCCTTGGTATGGAGACAGCAACAAATCTATTTACTTCTACATGTAGCCTTCTTAATTCTCATGGTTAAAGTTCCCCAAGGAGGCCTTCCAAGCACTCTGTTCTAACTAAAACTCAGAAAGGTTCACTTTCATTCTAGTTTCTATTTCTGTAATTGTAAAATGGAGAGAACTGCTAAGTTACATACAGGGAGCTGCTACTAAGGCTGGATGTTGTAACAGCCTTGTGTAGTGAACAGTTATGTTTCATATAGGATCCACGCTCATCAAGATGATATCATAAGAAACTGTAATTTTTTAATACATCAGTGTTTTGCACATTCAAAGCACAGTATAACAACAAAAAAAAAGATCATTCACTCAGTCTAACCGATGCTTCTGTGTTTGTACAGATTTTCAATAAAGAAAGTAGAAAGCTTCATGATTCAAATTATGATCCAGGATATATAGAGAAGTTGCACAAACCTGAACAGTGAAATTAATTCTCCATTGTCGAACATCCATATTTTCAAGGTGTCTTAATAAAAAACCAAAACAAAATAAAACAAAACCAAAACAAAACCAAACCAAACCAAAACCAACCAAACAAAACACAACCAACCAACCAAAAAAAACCACCCAGGACCAAAGACAAAATGAAAATAATAGCAATAAAATAAAAATAAAACCCAGAAACTTGAGGAAACTTTGGTTGCCTGCTCTGGCAAAGGAGAAAACTTCAAATAGGATCCTTGCACTGTGGCAGTGAGGCTGTGGTCTGCCTTCACTTTGGAGTTGCCCTAAAATAATCTCCAAGACTAACAAACCATCAAAACAGAAACAAACAAACCCTGCCCAGACTGTGTGCACATGGAATTCATATCCCATGATAGTACAGTAAAATCAAATCAGTGAAATGCTGGCAAAGTCACTGAAATTAATGTGAAAACCTGTGCTGGTGACAGCAGCCAGACCAAAGATGACTGACTGCGGTTCTTTATACTGACTACAATGACAGTGCAGGATTTCATTCCATGGTAACACAGCTGATGATAAACAAGATCATTTCTCAGACAGAATCCAGATCAATGACCATAATGTCTATCTCTAACATTTTGATGCAGTTGTC
Organism: Megaceryle torquata; assembly: GCA_024611175.1. Taxonomy (NCBI): domain Eukaryota; kingdom Metazoa; phylum Chordata; class Aves; order Coraciiformes; family Cerylidae; genus Megaceryle; species Megaceryle torquata. The sequence goes on from JANIJG010009809.1 coordinate 1,708, forward strand.
TTTATTTTACTTCAGTTGATAAGCCTGTGTAAGTTTAATATTAATGACTAAATGATGATGCCATTAGAAATAAACTTGATATTGATACAATATTTGGCATTCAATATTATTAAATGGAGAGCTAGTTGGGGTCTACCAGTGTATTCAGACCATGGTGGAACTGGACTGTCTTTCAGAAAGAGGGCTAATTCTTTGAATTTCTCATGATTTTCATTTGCCTTCCATGCAATTGATCCCAGCCCAATGCAATGACTCTAAAGTAGTGAAATTATTAAGGCTTGTCTGTATTTGTGACAAGGCAAAAGGTGTATATGCATATCACTTTATGTATTTTCCAATGTGTGCTATCAAGCAGTAGAAGACTTGATGGATAGCAATCTAGTATGTCAGCTGCATTTGTGTGCAAACCATAAACCAGGGATTGTACTATTATTACTGGGTGCATTTTCAGAGGATGCTTAGGGTAAGGGTGTTTTAGGAGTAATAGGAATTAAAACAGCTGCAAATTGTCAGCAGCACAGACACACGGAGTCTGGGCAGATCTACTTAAGTGTTACACTCCAGCTGTAATTGTCCCTTAATTTTCAAGAAAAGCCTATTAGTCAATTATATGTTCACATCAAAAATAAACCTTGTTTAATATGTGTATATATATCCTAATGGCTGTAGAATGGCATTTAATGCAGTAGATATCAGAATATAATCCCATAAATTCAAATTATGAAAGTAAAATATAGAAAAACAAGATGCAATGACTGATACCCTAAGCCTCCATATTAGTGTATGTACTGAAGTTTTGAAAATGACAGTTGTTGCTGTAAGCCCTTTTCAGATCAATGCTCTTTACTTTGCAATCATTGACTATAAATGCACAAAATCAAAGTGAATGTTTTGTATTCTTAAGGACTGGATGGGGAAGGTTGTTATACTCAATACAACTGTACTGTTGTGCAATTACAAAAGAGCAAAATGAATCCTAGTTAAGGAGGTTGTTGTAGGAACAAGCACCATACAAATCATAAAATAAATCCATGATGCAATCAGTTGAAGATGCAATTACCTAAAGACTTGTAATACCATATTAAAGTACATAGTAAAAAATAAAATAGCATTTGGAAAGAGTTTAGAAGGTTAATTTTTTTTTAAAGTGACATCCTTTTGAAGGTACAAATGTGTTTGAGTGGCAAAATTAAATAATGGATTATAGGAACATTTTGTGTAAGTGATATAAAATAGTGTCTAAATCCCAGAGTTTTAAAAGCAATTTAACAACTCAAAATGGAAAAGAAAATGTATTTACAGTTCTTTCAAGAATATTTATTGTGTGTATTGTTTCTCTCCTTCTCCAAGGATATACATGATGTACATCAAGATTTTCCTAAATTTGTCAGAAGACAGTGCTAATAGTTACAAGCCCAGGAGCTTACATGAAACGGAGCAACTTGCCCAGTCCCAGAAGCTTTTTTGAGTATAATTAATTTACAATGCTTCATTTTTTTTCAGGTGACATGGAAGAAATACACAGATACAATAGCATCTCTTGAGCCTTCTGGGAGTGCAACCAACAAAACAAACAGATAACTGATATGTGTTACTCTTACTTTCTTTTAGAGAATGTTTTAACCCTTATCTTTTCTGCAAAAGAACTCCTTAAAATCATCTTGCAGAACCAAACACATCTACCGTCCCTCACACTCCTAGGCGGCTCCATAACCACCAGCAATCCAGATACCATGTGGCTGTGTCAGTATAACGCAGAGTCCAGGCTATAAATCCTGTCTTCCCAAGAGCAGACATGCAGCTGTTTGCACCATGCATGAGCATCCTTGATGTCTCAGAACTAGCTCATCAGTAAGACAACGACGCTGAAGGAGCCAGAGAGTGTTAGCACAGCCAGGCTTGCCAGGGGAGGGAGCTAACATCACGGGCATTTACAAGCAGTGCGGTGACACTGTGTGCCTCCAACTACAGACATTCCTTGGACACAGATGCCCCTAAGTGCCTAGCCTGACCACTTCTGTTAGCTCCAGGATGATATGTGGTGTGTACACCACATGAGGTGGCAGAAGAGAGACTCCTGCTTTGCTAACACCTCTGAGATCTGTTCAAGCACAGGACCTGGCACTGCAGGCTCCTGCTTATTCTAGGCCTCCTTGTATATCATGGCTGGGTCATGTCTAGGCTTACAGTTCTTTGTATCCTTTAAGCAAAGTTTATTTAAGTTACAAAGCCCAGACCTTCTATAATTATCCTTTGGAGTGCCAGGTCTGTATACATTAAGTCCAGAAATATTAATGGCATCACAGTCTGAACTTGAGTGTGTTCAAACACATATATATGATACATGGAAGTCACCACAGCCACATTATCTTGTTGTTCACTTCCAGTATGACCTGGCCTCTGATTCCACAAGCTTAACTTCAATGGTTATTTCTTTAATGCTAACCCTCACATTCAGTACAGTTATTTTCTATTACTGATTAGAGAGAAAATTGACACAACTGTTTCTGCCTGCCTTTGGCCCATACTTGGTATCTCTCATAGCCCCATCCCTTTCCACCTGCATGCGTTAATGCTGTTAGAGAAAATACTGAATTCTTCTCAGCTTTGATGAGGCTGTAGTATTAATCTGTAGGCTCTACTAGAAATGCATTTAAACGTTTTGTTGCCTTGTTAGCAGACATCACATAATCTCACTTTACACCAGAAGAGTATAAAATGTTATCAGTCTGGCTAATCTAAGACACAGTACTTCTGCTGCATAATGTTATGTCTAATAAATGTACAGCTGCCTTATACCAAAGTTTGCAGTTATTTAGATTTGAGAGCTGTTTTAGACTGACAAAATTGAGTTCAGAAAGATGTTTTCAACTGTTCCCAAAAGATGTTTGACCTGCTGAGATCAAATAAAACTCTGTCATAATATAGACACCATAAATTAAGCATGATTTTTTAAGTTTAAATCTTTTTTTTTTTTTTTCTGTCAGTTATATTGTAATCTACAAGGCAAAACTTATATGAAGACCATATACTGAAATATTCCCAGTAGGAAACTGAAGTAAAATATGCAAAAATTTCATTGAAGCCTATTGCAATCTCACGGTCCTGAAATTAGTATTTCCCTCAGAAGTTAAATCACTAAGCAATGGCGGTACAGTTATTCTGTTTTTTAGTTACAGCTGTGCTTCATTGCCTGGATAATTGTAGAACATAAAAAGGAAAGGAAGCAGGGGAAGCATTAAAGTTGCTGAATGTTTTTGATGGGGTCTTTTTCTGTCCCTAGCGTGGGAGGTGAGAAAACATCAGAACTTTGTGCACAATAAGGGCAACTAATGACACTCAACTGGATGTGAAATGTCTTTCACAGGGAGGATGGAAATATGGCCAGGGCAAACAGTTTTATAGACAGGTGGGCAAAAATTTCTTGGAAAAAATCCACAGCAGCAGAGCTGTCCTTTAAAACTCATGCTAGTGGAGTTTTTCACTTTAGCTATTTCTCCATCCAGAGTTTGTCACCGCAGCAAAATCACTGGGAATATTGACATCATCAGTGCACAGGAAGGTAGGAGAAGGTTTTCTGTATTTTTTCAAAGACTGCTGAGGCAACTGAGAGTTTCCTCCTGGATTCCTGAAAGTTCTACGAGTCCTCAATAAGAAGGTGCTTTTCCACATCTGACTTGTGCTGTATCATAGATATTGATTTGTTGGACATCAAATGAACACCTCCATTTCTCTGTCAGCAGCATCACAAAGGGCTTCAAAGTGTCTCTGTGAGGTTCCTTTCTCATATCTTTTAATGAAGGACATTGAATTTTGTTAGCATGGTCACATTTACTCCTGCCATTTGTATTTGTGAACATCACAATTTTTGTACACAATTATTATTATAATTGATTCAAGTAGTTTATAATACTAATCAGGTAGGTGTCTGAATAATGTAGCTCATAAAATAGTGCTTTATTTTTTGCATAGGGAAATGATGTTTACGTGGCTGTGATATCTTTATGACCCTATCCATCTGTCTCCCAGGTCTCTTCTAATAGTACCCAAATCCCTTTACCAATTTCAGCTGAATTTACCAGAAAATTCAGCACCTGCCATTAAGAGATTTGCTATTACTACCTCTTCTGACCATAAGAAAAGGTGCTTTCATTCCTCATCCACTTACTCGAACTGAGCAGGGCAGGCCAGGCAGCTAACCAGCTCTCAACCAGCACATGAGGTCCCTGATCCATCACTGCACATGCTGCCTGCTGCCAGGACAGCAGGAAGGAGGTAGGAGAGGGTGCTGAAGACATTTGGTTGTAATGGGGGATCTGAGGGGTTAGGAAGCCAAAAGAAATGAAGGGCCAAACCTGAGGGTATTAAAGGAAAAGAGAGAGTAGGGAACTGGGCAAAACTGAGAGAACACCAGTAATGTTGTACAAAGCACACAGGAAGAGAGACAGCTGTGGCAGGGGAAGGGAGACGGAACCAGGGGTCCTGCAGAAGGAACTGCATTGTATGGACAACAGATCAGGAATGGAATCCTCAATTCCTCTGTTCAGGGAACAAACTGTTATGAACACTCCTGATAGGATATTTGGTGTAAATCTGCTTACATTGGCAGCATACCAAAACTGTGGTTTTGCTGGTATTCTTTGAATCCAAGGGTAGGCTGACCTTCTATTTCCCATATTTTCCTTTTTAAAAATTCAGATGTACCAACACTCCAGTTTGTGGGAAAAAGTTGGTCTTTTCAGTAAAAACAGAAATTCTTGTATAAAGGTTAGAAATTGCTTCAAAACAAACCCCTTCTAATAGCTTCTGAGAAATCCTGCTTCTTTTCAGCTAGTGCTACCCACTCTCCATTTTTCTGGACATGGACACCACTTCTTTTGCTTACTAAAGAAACATTTAGGATTTTATCTCAGTCTTTTTTTTTAAAGTTATGATTTTTTAAGCTAAGTTCAAAGTTTTTATTTTAAAATGGTTGCTCTTTTCAATAATGGGAAGCCGTTGGGACGGAGAGCTCTGCCAATGATTCCCCATGAGACCTAGAGATTTAAATTTCATGCTTTCTCAGTTTTACACATCTCTAAAATTAATGCAAGCAACTTTGTGAAGTTGTCGGAAGGCCTCTTTAATGGCTGACAAGTATTTTGATGTCATCCTACTGTTGTTTGCATAAGCAGAGTATGGTTATTGTAAGTACTTTTAAATTTTATCTGCCTTTCTCAGCCCAATCTTATTTTTCATGCCTTTTTGCTGCAGCTTTATTACAAAACACTCTGATTTCATCCCATCAAATCTCTTGTATTTGTGCTAGATAGGGCCAAGAAACGTGTTTGTCTTTTAAAGCACAGATATTATATTATGCATTTTCTAGGGGTGTATCTCTTTCACAATTAACTTTTTCTGGCATCTTAACAAATTTAAAGAATCTGGAATACACATTGTATGTGTATACAAGGTTCATTTAATGAAATGGAAAATATGCTTAATTTGCTATCTTTTGTCTTAAAAGCTAATGCTTCTCCAAGTTTTAAGAATTATATAAAAACTAGTCTTAAGGTAGGTTGACAACAGGTTCATGTTTCATGAAGTGTATTTCAGAGATTATATTCTCAAACTTTTTCCTGTGCAGCTTCAATTCCCTATTAGCTACTTCAATTGATCCATCTTTATTAAATTAAATTGGAAATAAAAAACAAACCATATAGTATAAGTTAGCTGAACATAGTGTAATTCTGCATCCCGATAGCAAGGCTATAATTAATTTTCCTGACATATTCAAAACAAAAAGTAGCTCTGGATAATGCTAAACCTGTGACAACCAGAGAAATTAAAATAAATAAATAAATAGTTCTGATATTTCTCTCCACACTATTTTTCAATACATCATTCTCCTAGGAAATTATTCTTTGATTTCAATGAAAAGCATATGTCCAGGTGTCAGTGTGAACTGAGACCTAAAAGATGCAGTGAGAACAATTCATTATTACTTCCCATGCAAGTTGGACTACAGGTTACAGCCATGAGTCTTATCAGAAGGACAGTCTTTTCTTGTTTGGAGCACAGCTGATATGGATTAGATTAGAGGACTGTGATTTAAGGTATTAATAAAGTGGTGGGAAACACAGGCCCTTTCCTCTAGATCTGGGAGCTCTAATCCCTTTGGGAGCAAGGCATACAATATACTCTACGTTATGCTATTTCTTATTAGCTCCTTGCACAATATGCTGCCTTTAATGAATCCTATCTTAAGTCTTAAATGTTAATACAGTAGTAAGGTAATAATATGTATTTCACAGTCACCTTAGATGCTATACAACTACTGATTCAATTTGTTCTGCATGGCTGAATATTGAGACAAATGTAACAAGATCAAGGGAGAACATAATTGAAAATGCTCTTTAGTATACTTTAGGCACCATCTCCTTCAGTATCAAGACATCAATGTCTATCTCCAAATTGCCCAGGTTGTTAGCCAGCATGGTTTGCCTGATAACATTTCTGTGTCTGGACTTTCCCCAATGCTCACATACTATAAGTACTAGCCAAATAACCAATTTTTTTTTTCCTGCTTAGTTCACCACATGTCCTATCAACTTTGATAACAATAGGTTTTATGTGAACTAGTGTGCTAGGACCACAATTACCAACTCTTTGTTTTCATCCTGTATAGAAACTTCAAATTTCATTGGTGCAGAGAGTTTTTGTCTGCATCTGTAGCATGTAACAAGAGAATAACCTACTGTTTGACTATGCATTCTAGATCCTGAAGCTTAACACCATATTCTACTTTGATATCCTCTAAGAAATTGTTCAGAACCATCAGGACATACTACAATACAACACGTTCGTGTTCACACTTGAAGGACTCAGAAATGAATATCTACATGGAAAATCTACGTCCTCAGTGCTCTGTTTACCTCTACAAGTACCTCCCCTTTTTCAAGCAGAGAACCATGTTGCTGCAGCTACACTGTTCCAGGACACAAGCCATATCAACTACCGTATCAGATTGCAGGAGAGATACATGTCTCTTTCAGTCCATGTATGCTTAACCCTAAATTTTTCATCAAAACATCTCTTAGATAAATCCATTTTTACTGCCATGCATACACATATTTGCAGAGATCACGGCTATACTGTGCAGCTCAGTTACTGCCTCACATTTAAGCCATGGTTTAAGATTTTGCAAATGAGGTTCTCTATGCATTTTAAGGAAGAAAAGAGTACTGCAAGCACACTTCACAATCACAAAATGGCAGATGTGATGCCAGAACCACTTTCTTACTTTTATTTAGAAGTCTAAAGCTGCAAAGTGGAACAAAATGCTCTGTGACTAAAGTACTGAAGTACTGGGATGTAAATTAAACAAATTCAAGTCCATGTAAGGTACAAATTGGAGAAAAGATCTGAAGACAACTTTCAAGAAAATACTTTAACCACCAGGCTATTGAGCATTTAAAGGAATGCTGTCTCTGCTGTTGAAGCTGTTGTCATGATGGAGCAAATGAGAACTGTGTGAATGACTGTTTTTGGATGGTTTGCTGAACTGAAGGACCACCAGACTAAAGCTAGATAATTATCTATTTTTGCATAGATAATTAAATACTTACTGGACCGGGAGCTTGAACATAACCCTCCTTTTTAGCAGACAGATCTCTGCTGACTGATCTGCTTCCCAAAACTGCAAATGCACCACAAACTCCTTTCCCTCCTCCTATTCCAGCTACACTGTACATGAGAAAGGCCTAGTCACCCATTTACTTGCAGGGAAGGATTCATGCCTGTGAATGCCAAGAAGAGACAGAGGCACCTTCTGTCAGAGTTAGCTGCCTAGTCTTCTTGAGAGACAAAGTAGGATGAAAGGTTTCCCACATCAGCCCCCTTGCTTAGTGTCCCAGGTTAAAGGTACTGTCCTTTCTTTGCACACTGAGCAGACATCACTAGCTATGTACATCAGGACTGAGAATTCTGCCTTTCAGGACAGTGGCTAAAAGATGGGCACCACAACATGAACCAAATAAGCTTGATGCCTTCAGAGGCTCCCTATCGGTGTAAATTTCTGAACCTATTTTGTTTGGACTATGAGGATTGTAGCATACAAATGAGAAAACTTTTACTACTTGAAGACATATTTCAGACTCATCCTGAACAAAGCTAAATTTGCAAGATTAAATAATAGCAACACGTGGCTCCAATGCTTCGTTTTGGCTAAGTATTTTTAAACAACAACACTTTATTACCAAATGGACACTGAGATTATAGAATTACTATCCACTCATGACATTATTTTGCAACACTGTCATTTAAAACACCCCTAGCTAATTAAATTCCTATTGTAAAAAAGAAGAAAAAAAATTAAATAAAAAACAGACTAACAAATCAAGATAACCTGCTTTTTAACAGTCACTTTTTCCTATGTCAGCCAAAATCTTTAACCTATGTTATGGACCTGTTATAAAACTTACAAACCCTTAATCAAAACCAAAAGGATTTGTGTGGAATCAAAATGAAAATCAGCCCGAAGATAAGTACTGACCATATTGCTGTTGGGTTTAGTTTAAGATATAAATAATTATCCAGAATTAATTGTAACAGGTGTTCCAAACAGCCAACATTTACTATTGATTGCCCCAAAACATGAAAAATGCATATTTATAACAGAATATGACATTTGCTATCCATCACTTTTACTGTACATTGTTTCACATGCACTCAACAGACGAGGCACTGTACGTGTCACTGTCACTCCCTCTACACCCACTTTTAAAGGTCAGTTGGGAAGCAGGTTACTCCAGGGTGTCTGAGCCACTAGCTTTCATCCACACACAGACCCACAGTCAGTCTACAGACTGCTTGCAAGCTGACCATCTGAGGCTACCTAGCACCCAGCTCACCCACAGGATCTGTCATTTTCCAGAGGACATTTCCAATTACACATCTGCCTTACAGATCTTGCTTTAGCTTGCTTTCAGTCTGGTTTTCAAAATGGCTACAGATACCCTGCAAAAACTAACCTAGAACACTTTATAGAAAGATAATCTTAGAAATGAAAACGTAATGGCATTATGCATTCTTCTACAAAGTCAAAAGACACATATCTACATACACTCAGTGCCATATTACTGCAGCAGGGATCCAGGGCAGATATATGCAAGAATCCATTTGCCTTCACCAGAATGCAGCAGCAGGACCTGGGCCTATGAGGAGAGCTGGGTAAAGCAAAGAAACCACCATCCTGAGACAAAGCCTTCTACTTTTATACAGCAAAACAAGAAAAATATCTTTCAGGTGACGCATTTCATTTCTAAGGGGAGGGAATGCTAACCTTAGGGGGTTTTCAGCAGCAGTAAATCCATATACATTACTGAACGGAACACAGCTGACTGCTGAAATTTTGTTCCTACGCTGCAGCATCTCAATGCTTTCCTAAAATACTTCTTTTTCTATATGAAGCAAACTGCTGAAATTTAGATCAATTTATAAATAATTTCCAGGCAACTGAAACCTATGAATTTGACAAACAAATACCAGTGATCATGGACACAGCCCACGCACTAAACCAGAGGAACCTAAAGGTGTTGAGAATCTCCCAAACTGTGTTCACTTCTGTGCAGGCTCAAGAACATTACAGTGGCAGCCTAAAACTGATGTCCTGGTGAATGAACTGTGTCCCATAACATTCAGAGATGAGTGATTAAAAGATCCAGTTCCCTCTCCGGTATAGGTACCAAATACCCAAGTTCAGCCAACATTTGTATATTTTTATTGTTTTGTGCCAAAATGGTGTGATCATATTACTGTGATATTGAGCATTGCTGGGTTTCTTAAAGGACACAAAACCTCTTCATTTTCTAGCGAAAGTATTGTTTTCAAATATGAAGAGATATAAAATGAGACCTTATCCCTTATTCATGAGAGACAGATGTTATTTTTGGCTGCACAGTTTAATGAATACCATATTATGCTCTTTTTAACCTTACACCAGAAATAATATACTTCTAGCATTCATGAACTTAAAGCCATTATCAGTAAAAGCTTCTATTAACATCCAGAAGTTTTCTTAGTTCTCACTGCAAAAGCTTTAAGCTGTCAGCTACAGTCCTTATTATGGAAGGATTTTTTATTTTTTTTTACCCATCAAAAGATATTAATGCAAAAGATACAATCCTTAGCAGGCAGCTAGATGAGTTTGAAGACACTGAAATATTTTCCTGTTGTCTTTACAGTACTGAATTTACATATTTGATGCTTTGTTGTATTTGTGTATTTGTGTTTTGTTTACTGGCTTTCTAAAAACAAAAAGACAGCATCCATTAAAAAATGCTATTATACTTCAGTATATTTTCACTGATTTGGAGAAATGCCTTCCAGTAAGTATGAGCTGAAACTAATTACCATTAGTACAAAATTTCCAAGCTGAACTGGGATTCTGACAAAAACGCAACCAGAAAATGAATAAAATGTTTCTTGGGACGCAGAGATCAGTTTTGCCAGCCTTTGACTACAATGATAAATAAAATCCTGCATAAAAACAGTTTTTATTAACATTTCATTTTTGTATGATAACTTCATAGACTAAAGGTTTTGGTTCATTCAGACTGTTTGATTTAAGCCAACTACAAAAGTTTTTGCAATGCCTGCATGGCAGCTGTGTCAGTGTGTGTGATAGGATTTTTTCCCACTGCATCTAATACAACAGCTTAAAATAGATAAGGCTGTTCTAATAAAGACCCCTATAATCTGAAGTCTTGGATATCTCTCTTGGCTTCATATATGATCTCTCTCAGCTTCATATATGAGAATACAGCAGTACATCTCCCAAAGAGGTAAGCACAAAACCATCCTGAGGTGATGGCTCCTGGGCCTGAAGTACAAATGAACAAAGCTCAGGAGTTATGTTGTAGAGAATGTAAGATATCTTCAGAGCCTGCCACATGCTCAGGATGTATAAACAACTTCCCTCTGAAGGTAAGTGTAAAGTATCCAAATTACCATTTATGTTCTCATGTCTACAAAGAGCCATTCTAGCAACTGCAGATCTTGAACACTTCTTTCAGCTACAGCAACCTGATGCTCTAGGCTTTATGTAGGAACTCACCAACCAGTGCTGAACTCGAAAACTCATCCAAAAGCTTTACTAAGGAAATAGCAAGCTGATGAGAGACAACAAGGAAAAAGAGCAACACAAAATTAAACCAAAACAGCAAGCTTATGAGCAGAGCATGCCTCATATTGCACAACTGGACTGAGGGAAAACAGAGCAGCACTTCCATGGCAGCAGGGGAAGACAGATTTCTGGCACTCCAATTCACCTTATGATTAGCCTGGCTACAGCACCAGTCATCAAGTCACAAAGCAAAGTGGATGTGGTCAGAGCAGACCACATGTCATTACTATTCCCATAGAAGATCTCACTCACTGTAGAGATAACAAAAAAGTGACCAACAACACTTTTCCTCTCAAGGCAAATGGAGCTTCAAGTTGTGTGGAGCATACTCAGTGACAAAAGCCATCTGAAGACCCACAGAAGTCCACACATGTTAAATTTTGAGAGCAGTAAGGACACCCTCAATCTACATAGGCAGCACGTGCTACATTTCTCCTGGACACCTTACTGAATACCTGGGCACCTTTTTCTGAATAAAACAATGGCCATGACTCAAGCCAAAAGTTCTTCCAGCTCTGTTCCTTGTCTCTGATGGTAGCTTGGCAATACAGCAAAATGAATGATAGAAGTAATTCCAGCAATTATTTGCACTTGCCATATTATCAGTGGGAAAAGGGATTAAAATGTGAAGTTTGTCTTACCTTTAGGGAGTCCACATATGTAGCATAATTGACTGGCAAAGGAACATGTCCCTGAATGCAAAAGTGAAACACAGCAAGAGAAAACAATGTATTATTGGCAGTAACAGAGCTGTCATGTTAAAGCTGTAATAAAGTAACTTTAATGCAGCTAAATAGAAGACAATTTACAGTGTTTAGACTACACCAGCGCTGTCATTGACAAATACTCTGATCAAACCAAAAAAACCCACTCAAAGCTTTGGGGTAAATTTAAATATGTCTGCACATGCACAAGAATTACTGTGAATGTTCTATCATCATTCCTTCCTTTCCTTTTTAATATTTCATACATAGTAATATTCACCCTCCTGACATTTAAATAATAAAATGCCTGAAAGTGCTTTGAAGCTGTAGATGTCAATGAAAACTGTTCATAAAATCCCTTCAACTTTTATTATTGTTTGCATTCTTACCTCAAAAATCATCAAATTGCCTTTTTCAGACATCTTGAGACTTCCTTGTGTTTCCTGCACTCAGCTGTTGATGGCCAATTTTTTTTTTCCAAAATAAAACCATTTACAGTTCCATTAACATTAGATGAAAGTTGGAAATATATGGTGTTTCTAATACCGAAAGGTATTAATCTCGGAAAAGATATTCTGTGGCACAACGCTGACAAGAAAGAGCTAATGCTGAACAGGGAGCAGCAGTATTGCCCCTTCATAGTGCTGATTTGCATCAGCTGAGCATTCATCCCCCTTGGATTTTTTTATTATTTATTTTCCTTTTATCCAAGTGTTCAGAATGTTCAAGGGAAAAATGCAAAGTGGCAAGACAAGACACCGTCTGGACAGCTGGCAGTTCTTTAAAGAATTTTGTCACACAAATTCATCCTTGGTTGACTGAGCTGATGCAAGGACTAATCTATCAGTATTTTAAGTATTTTTTAAAGCACAAGTTCCATACAGATTACAGTCTTTCAGAAATCCAGTTCCTCGGCCTGTAGCTTTTATTCCTTCAGTTATATATTTTATAAATAGTTTAACAGAGGTGCTCTGCAATCTTAGACGACTGCATACCAGCAAATCCTGCAGTGTGATGGCAATATCTTCTTGTAAACTAGTGGGAGCCTTATTTCATCAAGACCATATTGTAACACATGGGAGAAGAGCCTCAGGACAGACAGATTCTGCACATAGTTAAGCACTTAATTCTCATTTTTTTCAGGAAAACGGGGATTATGTCTACATGCTGCAACAGAGAATAAGATAAAGAGGTCCAAGTTAGAGCCAAACGTGATAGCATGTACCCACAAAATGGGGCAAAGCTGTGCAGAAGCTGTATCTTGAACCCTCAAACCAGACATCTCCTCAGCATGGCATGAGCCTGGTAACTAATTAGACCGGTTGTGACACTCATAGTTAAAAGGCACTGCATCAGGGCAGCCACATTGCTTCTGATAGCAAAATTTCTTTAGTGACTAGATAGTTCTTTCACTGCATGACACTCAAAAGCTTCTCCAAATGCTTCTCAGCATCTCTAAGCAGATTCACACGCCCAAGTTTTCACGCAGTAGTAGTTCCAGGGTCTCCACTAATGCCACTCCTGGAACTTAAGTCACTCAAATAACCAAGCGTTTTGCTGATGCAAAATAGCTGAGACCATGCCTGAGGCAAGAAGGAGGTGTAAGAATGGAAGATGCCAGATAAAAAGGAGAAAGACGAGTCAGTTTTAGTATCTTACAGGAACTGGGGGCTGTGTACTTAGCCACATGCATCTTTGGAGAAATATTTTTTAAGCCCAGAAGCTGTCCTTGGTGGATGGACAGTTATTCCAGATGGGAATGCATCCTGCAGCAGCAGTTTCATAACCTCCCTTGGCAGCTGTCTTTTTTGTTCCACTTCTTTAAGAAGCTCTCTGCTCAATTTATATTTTCATTCCTGCTCCATCCATAACTACTTTTACCATCCTTCTGGATTAATGTGATGCTGCTCCTTCTTGTAAAACTGTTCTGATGTGAGATAGTCAGGTCCCATGTTCCCATCAGTCATCCTTGCATTACATATTCTCACTTCTTTTCACATAGGTCTTCATTTCCAAAACATCTATCACATTAGCTGCTCTTCTCTGATCTCTCTCCAGCTTGTCTGGGTCTTTTTAAAAACATGTTACCCAGAACTGAACACACTACTACAAATCATGTGTTGACTACAGCAAGCGAAGAACACTCCCCTCGCATAAAATGCCCTTGGTAGTTCAATGAAATATAGTCGCTATTTTTCTTATTAGTGCTGCACTGTTTACTAATTCATACTCAAATCACCATTGATAATAATCACTATATAACTTTTCATGGGTTAAATACATGTTCTAAAAGATTTCCCACATTGTATATTTATTCTTTCTTTTGTGAAAAGTGCTACATTTGAATTTGAAACTTCACTTGATCAACTTCAGTCTTTTTCTACAGTTATCACCCTTTTCTCCAAAACATTTACAACTCTTCTTGGACTTTATTTTTAAGAAAAGTTAATAAGGAAGGCTCTAAGAAACAATGAATGTCCCTCAAGTACATGCTCCTCATACATCAGCATGTTCTGACAGTGAATAAATAGCAATTGCTGATTATATTTGTTTAAACTAACCTTAGTTGGAAAAGACCAAAGTCTCACTATGGCAGCTACACCTCTATCACATTCCTGAGCTTTTCAGAAGAAAATTTCACACAAGCAAAAAGTCAGTATGGGCACAGCATTTCTTTCCTTCATTAAGATAACCATCAAACACATAATTTATCTTGTCATGAATCATTTGTAACAAAGCCACATTACATTCTCTTCATTGTCTTATTTTCCTCTGTTAAGATTTCCTTCTGGTCTATGTGACAGTGGTGTTAAAAGACATCAATGAGTGAGAAATAACATGTATGAGATTTCTTTCTTCTGTCCAAGCCAACAAGAAGTGGGTTAATTAACCTGATGCAGTCTTCCATCTTTTGATCTCTTTCAGTACCTGAGCTAGTATGTATGAAGCTACCACTGCAGCTCTACACTGCACTCCACTTTGGAACACATACAGAGAAGCTCTTGTTAAGTACAGGTGCAGAACACAGAATAAAGCAGATTTTTTTGCAATCACTGATGTGTAACTGAGCATTCCATAACAGTAGGGGGGAAAAAAACGCATCCACAATACACACCAAATATCCTATGTAGGGAAAAGTAAGAGTACAAATAAACAGACCTCTAGCTTCTCTCTTTTACCATTATGACCACTGCCAAGTTCAAAGTCTTCACAAAATGAGAAACTTTTGGAAAGCATTTACAGTGTTTCATTCTGTATCTGCCAGCAGAAGGGTGCAGTAGAAAGCAGATTTCAGAGAGTAGCAGCTTCTGAAGCAATTGTTGTGTTCATCAATTTTCACTTATTTCTGGCAGAGAAGGCTAACTATAAAACTGTGCTTAAGAAATGGTAACAGTTCTGCATGCCACATAAAAATAAAACATATGAGAGATGTCTGCTTATAGAGAGTATAAAAGAACATCAATCTATAGAAGAGTTTGGGGGTGATGTAAACCAGAAGAACAAATTTCACATTTAGACAAATTAAAAGGAGAAAGGATGACAAGCTGGGTCCATAACACAAAACAGATTGTCACTAAGATCAAAGTGAAAAACACTAGTAGACAGGTGATTGAAACCTTTGACAAACAACCCTTAACAAGGCAGTCATAATTTGCAATGTGAACAAAATCATCCACTCTGGAATGAGGTGGACATGGCTACTGTACAATAGACATGACAGCAAATCAAAGACAATACAGCTGAACAGAGGCTGCACATCAAGATGGGTGTGATTGAGCTTTGCTGTGATAGAAAACAAGGTCACTAATAAGCAACACAGCCTTACCAAGATTTATGGTTTCCCATACCAGACAGGCATATGCTACAAAAGATTAGGCAACATGCTGCTTACATCTCCAAAGAAAGAAAGGACCAACACTTGTTTTATCCACAAAGTCAGACAGGCAAAATACTGGCCCTTAAAGACAAGAGATCCTTAGGATACAAAACAACTCTGACAAATTAACGCCTCATTTTTGAGAACCATCAGTCCTGGTAGTGCAGGCACTAGCTCCTTGCATACATGTAAATTTCAACCAGATCTCATAAGAATCTATGCCTGTTACAGTGCACTGTTTATAAACACCACTAAGTGTGATAAAGACTAAATTAATCCAGTATAATGCCATCTGAGGGCTGCATCCAGATTAAGTTTACTAAAAAAAAATGAGTGGGACCAGAAATCAGTAAACCCAAATGGAAGTACTGGAAGTAATTAATATTCAGCTGATGGATGAAATAATGGACTATTCACACATCTTTAGAAACTTTCCAAAAGAAGAGACTTTGGGATCAAAGAATAATTGAAACTATGCCAGAATATGTAACTTCCTTAAGCATGCTTTGAACAGCAGGAAGAGGGACCTCTGGGCATTACAGCTTCCATCAGTGACAGGAGAACCCAAAGCCCTATGTCAGATGTGATACTTTTTACCCTTTTTTACCTCTCCCTTGACTACCCTACTCATGCCTATCATCTCCTTCACACATCGTTTCCTTTTGCTATGTCTCCTTTTATAGTCTCAGAAAAGTTTAGATAGCTCACAGTGTATCTTTCAAAGCACTGGTGTGATCCAATGTCTTCAGAAGAACCTAAAAGCAGTATTCTGTGAACAGGTTGATGTTAGTTGAGTTTGCCAAGTTTTGTAGTGACTGTAGCTTTGTTCCTCTGAAAGTCAGAAACACAAGAGTCTGTGTTTGCTATTTATACTGCTCTTTTCTGCATCTTTTGCTTTGCTTTCAGAAACAGAATCAAATTGTAATTATACCAACAGCATCAGGTCCAGACACAGAACCTAACTCATGTCTTCTTTTTCCCAAAAAGTAAGGAATTAACTGTTGCATCTGAAAGACAGTTGAACAGAAGCTTTCATTGGACAAATTAAAGCATACACAGTTTGAGGGGAAAAGAATATAATCGAAGGAAAGCTTTCTTTCACTTTCCAAATGATCTAGCTGTCTTCTTTTTCTCTTTTTTAATGTCAGAAACATTTTGAGAGGCCCTAAGCAATTGAAAAGTCCATCCCCAAAGCGTTCAGAACATTATATACAGTGCCAGGGAAATGACTTTGGCATCACCAGGTCCATTGGTTGTCTCAGAGTTAACACAGCATAGGATACTGAAATGAGTAATTGAACCAGTTAAGCTCTTACTGTGGTCTTAAGCATTTGCAATAGGCTTCTACTAATGCACCCTATACTAAGGGATAGTATCCTCAGGCCTAGACTTCATGGACTTTAAACATCTCTACCCCCAGCAGTGAAATACATAACTGCTGTTGATCCACACTGGTATGGCATGCAGTAAAGTGTAGCACCAGTAATGCAAGCTCAGTCTGACTACTCCAGGAAGATGCTGCTCCTGAGCTAAGCAGCCCTGACTTTCAGCAGCACCACACTGACACATGAGAGCTGGTTCACATAAACCCACTGCTTTATCACAGTAATTATGCTCCATCTGCTTCTATCCCAGGGTTGGGTCTTGGGTGATTCGGCAGTAGCTGCAGATCTCTTCAGGGCAGTATGAACAAAATATATGAAGCTTTTGTATATACACAGTATTATCCAGATCCAGCTGAAGCCATACTGAAAAAAAAAAAAAATCTTATCCTTTGGAAACACCAAGACAGGAGAAAACATGGGTGTTTACTGGCTGGATCATCATGATTTCTACAAATAAGACTCAGTTCTGCTGTGACTCTTCTGTGAATGAGCTAGACTTCTTTGTAATCAGAGGCTGATTCTCTGCGGCTGTTTTCATTTTATGTTATGTTATGGTAGTTCTGATTCTGTATTCTTTTGTGGTGGGTTTACCCTCAGAAACAATGGGAACTGCTCAGGAGGTAGAGTACAGAATTCTTAACTCATTTCTAATAAAAAATTGTATTTTAAAGCATTCATTGATTTATGACTATTAGAAAAAAACAGCATTTTCATTTTTACTGCCCTGCTATCTTCTTTTGCCAGTATCATTACAAAAATAAAGTGAAAAGGCTTCCTTTCTACGTACTCCAAAACTATCTGGGATTAGGCCTCAGAATTAGTAACTCATAACTACAGCACATTTCAAAGCTCTGGCTTTCAGTGTTCTGCAGTACAAGTAACTTCTTTGCTGTCACATATACTAGCTCCCTCTTAAAACTGTACTTTCTGATGACCAGGGATGAAAGTTAATATACAAAAATGTATTTTAAATAAGTGTATTACTTTATTACATATCTTTTTATAGAAGTAAGGTATGAATGTTGTAGCCAAGATATCTCCTGACTTTCCTTACAAAGTATCTCATCTACTGCCATGGATCAGTAGTCCAGAGGTTGTTACTGATGGTTTTATGTTTGTTTCTAAAGACTGGAATGGATACAGATCCTAATCAAAACCTCACTGGAGTTAATGAGATTCCTTCCTTTTCTGCAGTATTTCTGGAACAGTGTCATTCCTGAGGCTTTTATGCTAACATTTCATCTTTATACAATAGGCCAACATCAAATCTGCTACAAATGAGTACAATTCTCATGATTTTATGTTTGGCAACAAAGATTTAAAGCATTCCTTAACATCACAGTAACTGCTCAATGTGTGGTGCTAGGGTGTCAGCAAATACCTTTGTTGGTCAGGTCGAGTTTCCACAAACTTGTGAGATCCACATTTTCCAAATTTGTAAATCCTACATCTTTTAAAAATAAACAAGGGAAACTATAGTACAATAAAAAACATTAGCAAAATAGCTTATACATCTCTTTCTAAGATGTACTTCAACCTACCAAAGCGAGGTTAAGATAGTTATCACTGTCCAACTTTAGGAAATAAATCTAAATAGTAAGTCAAGAAATATATTGTGTTATGAGTTGTACTATAAACTCTGAGCTATCAGAAGTTTTGTTTTCAAATGGAAAGAATTCCACTGATACTTTACACATGAATAAGACCATCTCTAAATAAATAATCCTCCAGATGTTACACAAAAGAGTATCTGGTCTAACATGGGAGATGTAGTGAATGAGTGAAGATTTCAGATGCTGCATGGAACATGACAGAGAAAAGCATCCACTTTGTGCAACGTAAAGAAAAAAAAAAAAAAAGTGTTCATGAAAAGTCACAGAAATTTCTGTAACATACTCCAAAATTACTAAAACCAAAATTATCCTTCTATTCTCTATTGTCTACTATCTGTGTTACAACTGTTGGAATCACTGTTACAGCAGACAAAACAAAACAAAACAAAACAAAACAAAACAAAACAAAACAAAACAAAACAAAACAAAACAAAACACCAAACAAACAAAAAAAAAAACAAACAACAGGAAAGACATATATAGTCATTTTGGAAAACAGCAGAATCATTTTAAGTTTCAGTCATGAGTCCTTATGTGGTTACTTTGTTGGTACACTGTCAGTGACAAGAGCAGCAAGAAAAGACCACCTTCATTTCTTGATCATCTTTGTTTTATGCTGTGTTTTTCACAATGTCATTCACCTGGAGCTTCCGCTGGCTGCCTGAAGTGATCAGGAAATAAATATTTTCCCTTTATTACAAAATTTGACATCTATATTCTTTTTCTTTCATTCTTCCAAATCTTGGAGATTTCATATTAAAAAATAAAAAAATAAAATACAGATCAAGGCAGTGAATATGCTAGATGTATTGATGTTATTCTCTTACCAGATCTAAATTTGGTACAGGTGTATGTTCTGTAGTTTCTGATAGATTGAGGCACATGAATTAAAAGTTATTTCAGGCTAACCACCTTAGAAGTGGTCCCCCAACCATGCTGAAGACACAAATCAATGACACAGCCAGTCCCTTTTGTCCATCCTGCATTCATATGCTCCTGTGTCTGAGGATAACAAAAGACTATATTATATGCTGACTTCATTATGGTCAAACAATGTCATTCAAGTAAAGAAAATCTTTAACAATCCTACTGAAGGGTGGGGCATCAGTGAAACAAAACCCCAAGGATATATTTCTTAGAGCTAGTGTTCTTCATCTAAAAAGCCTGTGAAGTAGAGTGTGTGAGGTTGAGGCTTCTTCACTCAAGTCATGAAGCACCTTCATTCACCATCTGTCCTTCACAGATAGGCCCAGAGTCTGGATCGAGCAAGTGCTAAGGGCACCTCAGAAGCAACCAAAGTAATGCAGCACTGAGTCAAGCTAACAAGCTTTTGTTCAAGGTGCACAAGGTCCATCCAGGCTATTTGCAGGTTAGTAAATGACTAAGGAAAGCATGTGGCTCCCTCTGTCAGTCCCCAGCTTTTTCATTAGCCTGAAGTTTTGCTACAGCACAGCAGAAATGAAAGGAAAGAGAAGGGGAATTTTCAGAGAAGAGTAAAACCAAGGAAGATGCTACTACATTATTCTGTATTTGTTTCTTTTATGTCTTTGGAAAAGTAAAGATGCAGAAGATATAAGGCAGTGAAAAAAGAATCTCCACTCCATGTCCTACTTCTTCTTAAATATTAATTGCTTACTGGATGAAAGGAATCTCCAACTTGAGAACTCTTGAAGTCAGAGTACAAAGAGTGAAAAGGATTAATAGTGGATATCCCATGAATTTTAACATTTCCAGGGGCATAAACAGGTGTATAGTTTATTCTGAAAACATGCTCTGAGGTCCAAACAGTGCAAGGACCAAAGAAAAGCAATTCCAAGGTGGCAACACCAGAATGTAAAATGGTGCTTCTGGTCCATCAAGCCTGAGAAAGACTAGTATGGCTTATAAGGAAGCCAGCAACCAAGAGAGTGCCAGATGAAAACCAACGGTGGTAAATGCAATTTAATGCAAGGTTGGAGAAAGAGTTAAATATAGTGGAAATAATATAAAAAAAGCCTAGTGGCTGTGGTGCAAAGCAGAACCTGATGATGCAAAACCCATTCTAAATAATTAGGCTTAGTAATTAAGCAGAGTTTATCTGACTTATAAAAATAAAATGTTGCTGCATCAGCAGCATTATACAGCATTATACATCATCTTAGAGTCGACAGCGTCTAAGCATCTCTGGATTGTCCAGTGACGCTATAAACTGAACATCATGGGGGATTTTAACTACCTAGATATTTGCTGAAAGGCCTACTTAGGCAGCCAATCACAGTCCAGGGGGTTCCTCTGGTGCATGAATGGTAACTTCTTGATGCAAACGGTGGATGAGCCAACTAGAAGAGGGACACTGATGGATCTTATATTCACTAACAAGGAGAGGCTGATATCAGTGGTGAAGGTTGAGGGCAGACTTGGCTGCAATGACCACAAGATGATGGAGTTCAGGATCTTGTGCTTCAGGAACAAAATACCAAGAAAAATCACAACCCTGGCCTGACTAGGGCCAACTTTGTCCTTTTCAAGCAATTGCTAGGGGAAATCCCATGGGACAGGGTACTAGAAGGAACAGGGGCTCAAGATAGTTGGTTAACATTCAAGGACCACTTCTTCCAGGCTCAAGATCAGAGCATCCCAACAGGTAGAAAATCAAGAGAGGGAGGCAGGTAACTGCTGGGCAAACTCAGGTGGAAGAAGAGAGTCTACAGCTCATGGAAGGAGGGTCTGGACACTTGGGAGGAATACAAAACTGTTGTCAGAGGATGAAGGGAGGCAGTTACAAAAGCTAAGGCCTCCTGAGAGTTAAAACTTGCAAGAGAGGTCAAGGACAACAGAAAGGGATTCTTCAAATACATTGTAGATAAAACTAATACTAGAGGCAATGCAGGCCCACCAATGAATGAGGTGGGTGCCCTGGTGACAGAGGACACAAAGAAGGCAGAGTTACTGAATGCCTTCTTTGCCTCTGTCGATGCTGCTGGAGGCTGTCCTCAGGAGCTCCAGACTCTTTTGAGGCCAAGAGGAAGTCAGGATAAAGGAGTTAGCCTTGGTTGATGATGAGTGGGTTAGGGACCAGTTAAGCAATCTGGACATCCATAAATCCATGGGTCCTGATGGGCTGCACCCATGGGTGCTGAGGGAGCTAGCAGAGGTCATTGCTAGGCCACTTTCCATCACTTGGTAAGTCGTGGTGAACAGGAAAGGTGACTGATGACTGGAGGAAAGCAAATGTCACTCCAGCCTTCAGAAAGTGTAAGAAGGAGGACCTGAGTAACTACAGACTGGTCAGCCTCACCTCCATCCCTGGAAAGGTAGTGGAACAACTTATACCCTCAGAGCCGTCTCTAAACATA
>JANIJG010009811.1:0-61206 GCA_024611175.1 Megaceryle torquata
GGGGACAGGGCCTGGGGCACCGGGACGGCCGCAAGCGGCCGCTTTCACCCCCCCCGCCCCCGCCCCAAACACATTAAACGTGTTGAATAATTAATCCTTGGGAGAGAAGACAATTTTTGCTTGATGGTAGGAGGATGCTGTAAGAGATGAGCTCTACCTGGCAGGCAACCAAAGTAACCCGGAACGCAAGCGTCCCGCTTAGCGGCGAAACGCCACTTTTAAACCGCAAGCGGGAAAATAATTAATTAAATAATAATAAAAAAATAACCTAAGCCAAACCAAAAACACGCTTTAACAACCAGGTCGGGCTCGCTGAGAACAAGCAGCCCGAAAAAGCCGCCCGCTACCAAGCACCGCCCGGAGCATTCGGTGAGCCGCTGCCGGACCTGCCTCCGCCCGGCAAAGCTGCCCCCGCCGCAGCGCCAGCGCTCGCCCTTCCCCGCGCTGCCTGCCCCGGCTGCGGCAGCCCAGGCGGACGCCGCCGCGGAGCCTCGGACGGGGCGGGCACAGCTCCGCAACGCCTGCCGCCAGCGCGCCCGCGCAGGCTCCGCGGCTCCTGGCAGCTCTCGGCTAAAGGAAAAGCCTGCCCCTTTTCCTTCACCTCTCCTCCCAGCTCATCGTCAAGATGCTGGGGAAATATTTTCAGTTATACCCCCCCAAAGCTGATGTTGCCTCGACACAGCCGCGCTGCTCTAGAGACCTGGACGTCAGGACTGAGACGCAGACCATCAGCAGCTACAGCTCTGATCTTTCCCAGCCTTCAGACGCTGAAGTGCCGGAGCAAGGAGAGGCACACAGACTGCCACTCCGCAAACTGCACTTAGCAAGAGCTGCTATAGATTACTTAAATACAAATTAAATAGGAAAGTCTTTCTCTAGCATAGTAAGGACTCTGCTTAGCAAATACCCAACACTGTAAGGGACAAAATACAAGAAATTACCCTACAGAACTGATAAAGAATTAGCCTATTTTAACTTTTTTGTTAGATCTCCAGTAACCATTCCCACAGTCTTCTATCAGGCTCGGGAAAACCATAAGCCAAGTGCAAGCACCTGAAGGGGTAATACTGAATGTGAGATGAACGCTAGCAACTGCCATAAACTAATCACATTTGAAGCTGCCTGACAGACAGTATAAATTAAACTGTTGAATATTTAGGCACCTGCGCAAGCGTGTGTAGGGCTTTTGCAAATGCTTGAAACAGGGAACCGAGAAGTGTATTTGGGATATCTCCATAGACCAAGGGAAAGCAACATATAAACCATTAACATTAAATCAATGCTTTCTGGAGAAATGTCTTACGTTAAGCTGAACTTTATCTTAAATCATATTTAAAAGCTTGTGCAGTATACAAATCAATATTGATGCCATCTAAAATACACCACTATCAACTGCACTGATAAATGCCAGTTTTCATCCAGGACAAAGTGACTTCTTGGAAGAATTTCAAGGACTTCCAATCTCTTCTGGCATCTCAGCAACTGAAGCCAAAGCTCTGCTGTTCTGCCAACTTCAGGCTCTGCTCCAGCATATTAAAACTGGGTTTAGATGCCATCGTTTTCGTCATACAAGGAGCAGAAGTAAGGTCACTAGGATATTTTTTTCATTTGATTTCCAGGCTTTTAAGTTAAGCGGATTTATACGTTTTCAGAGCACTATAGCTTACACACAGCGCAGATGGGAACAAGTTGCCAACTTGGATGAGAACGGACTAAATACTCATGTCTTCAGTGTTCCAGCTCCTGTGATCATCACTTTCGTGGTAATGTAGTCATCATCCTTCCTGGGGCTGTTCTCCTTTATGGCCTTCAGAACACCACAAGCCTTCAACAAGGAAAAATGATGGTATATCAAGGAAATATATAGTTCATGTAGGAAACAGCATCTACCATAAGCAAGACAAAAATAACTTAACTGCAGCATCTCCAAACACCTATTAAAATGGAGGCATTTGGAATTTTCACTCCGAATTCAAAAATCAGGGTGAAAAAAACCAAAAGCCTTCCTGCCCAGACTTGTTTCCACACTGCTAAAGAGGCCCAACACAGACCGTGAAGCACCTGCCCTCGGGTTACTAGAGGAATACAAGCCTAGAACCACCTCCTTCTTCTGACAGCTAACTTCTGCTCCAACGTGCACCAAATACACGTTCTTCTCATTCGCTTGGTTTCTTTGTCCGAAGGCCTTTTGAAATCTGTGTGAAAACCAGCACTAGTAAATGTGAAATAAAAAGCTAGGTCTCCTTAACTCTCCAGACAAGTTCAAACTTTATAGTGTCATCTCCCATCACTCTCCTAGCAAAAATACTCGGGAAATCAATTGACACTTTCCTGCAGGCTGGTGCAATTGTGAAACTATGGCTCATACTTGTTGTTTTTTTGGTTTTTTTTTTCCCCTGCTTTGAGTCATTCTTTTGGCACAGCAGACTTAGCTATTAAATTATTGTTTGGGTTTTTGTTGTGGGTTGGTTTTTTTTTTTTTCCCTTTATAAAGGCACCCTGAGATGTCTTGATATGATAATGCTTCCTGAAACTGAATGTTAATTGATAACTGCTTCTTGGTTTCATCAGAAGTCTTAGGTCATGTTCATTTAGCATCAGGGCAGGATACGTGAGGACTGTTCCACCTTTCTGTATTTTCCAAACATTCATGCATGAACACTGAAATATTTTCAGGGACAAAACTCCTCCCTAGAACACTGTGTTTGAAATCCAATTCTTCATTAGGTCAGCACTTGAACACTTTCTTTCCCCATGACACGAGGCTAGTGGTTGTAGAGTCTCAGAGTCTGAAGTGCTATTGTCCATCACGTTAGAAAAAGAATTCATTTTAAATTATAAAAATTGCTTATTAACACTTAACATTACTTTGTGGTCAAGCCATCAGGTTTTTCACACAGTTACAACTAGGCTGGCACTGAACAGATATTCTTCCTGAGGTACATCTAATGGTAAAAGGACAGACCAAATTTTAATCCTCACAGTGACAAATTATTTTATCTGCATGGCATTCTTAATTCAAGTTGTTATATACATATTTTTCCACAATTCATGGGCTTAATTTTCTTATTCTTCTGTCTACTCCTTTCTTCCCCAATTATTACATACAGCTAACATGTAAACCGTGTAGTATCTTCACCATCTATTTCATTTTTGTCCATTTCAAATCACTGAAAGAGCTAAAAGCAGTGTGTTTTCCTGGAGTACTCATCCAGAAGTGGTATGAAAAGGTCAGAAACACTTGATTCCATGAGAAAGCAGCAAACCTCTGCTAAGGGATGTTTCCATTGCAGCACATGGAGAAGGTTACCAAGAAGATATTGCTTTCATGTTAGGAAGAAATAAATCTTTCTTGGGAAGAAAGAATGCCACCAGCTGTCCTGACCACAGGAAGTTTAAGCAAGGGCTCAACACTATCCAATGCACAGGTTTCATGGCAAAACTAGGATTCTTGTGAAAGCACTGACAAGGGACTGGCACAGATCTAATCTTCTCTTAGAAGATTCTGTGCCAGGGAAAGCAGAACAGCAGATCTTTAGCCTGAGCTATATGCGGAGGAATCAGAATCCTTTGGTGACCTGACAAAGCCATCCCGTCCCAAAGCTGGCTGCCACAGGGACTACCCTCATCAAACCTCACTGCTGCTTCTTGGCAATAAGACTAAGTTCCTCCAGGAACTGTAAGTTCCAAAGAGAAGTATGTGTCACTGTAAAAATACTATAGGGCTTTTGAAAACTTACTAATTCACAACAAAATGCCTGATTTTTGGCCGTTGGATTGGTTTCCCAAAAGCATAAACTTAACTCTCAAAACCATCGTGAAATCATAAATCATAGCCATCCATTTTCTTGGGCAAAACAGACCTCGATATCTGATGCCATTGGAAATCAGTAAAGAAATAATTTTCAAACCATTGATTTATCAGAATTTTTCACCTGCTTGACTTTATTGCTGCAGGCTGATGTGAAGTGCAGGATGACAATGCTATGATGTCTCCATGCAAAGAAGCAGGAAGCTCTCCCAATACCTGGGAACTACGTTGTTTTTCTTCTTTCATTTTCCCTAAGAATCTCATGGTGTCTTTCACCTGCCTGGTCACTTTATCCCTGAAAACTGACAGAAAAATATAGCTCAGTTCTAAAATCCTTGTTCTAAGAGCGTGCCGTGTTGCTACCTATTATGTCCATTAAAAGGCATATGTCTGTTTACTGCGATGCAAGCTGACACTCTCTGTTGTACTTTCAGTAGCCTAAGTTTCAAAACTCAGAGTCAAATCCAGATCTGCATTTTGTATCCTCCTGTGGTCCAGCAGAATCACAGGAGTGTGATTAAAACAGGACGTAAACCTCCCGTGACGGTGTGCACTGCCCCACACAAGAGTGCCCGCAACGTTGCAAGGCTGGTTGTTGCATGTTGCGGGGCATCCGTCCATTCCATCACCACAGGAATGTTCCCCGCTAGCATCAGAGACCAGCAACGGGGCTGATGACTCATGATTATCTCATTTGCACAGACAATCCTTTTTGTCTGGAGCCATACTTTAACATAATCCCAACAACTGTAACCCCCCGGCACCTTGGCATTGAGTCTCAACACTTATTCCGTTACTCAAGGCATTAATTCCCCTGAGGTATTAACAGCCATTAGTATGATAAATCTCTCCACATCAGTACGAGACTAGAAGTTCTTCTGAACTTCGAAGACCAGATTTTTCTAGCTTTTAAACTAACATTTTGAATCTGCCTGGAAACATTATGAACACGCACAAGCACATTCACACATCTGCCGTCAGAATCTGAATGGTAGGGGGTAGATATTTTTCCAGAAGTTACAGTACAACTAGTTAAAGAAATTTATTGAAACTGGCAGCTGATAAATTAAGAACAGTTAACAAAAATATAAAACATCCTTTGCTGACTCTTCTCCAGGTCCGTTTCTGGTAGATAATGTCCTACTATGACCATAACAATAAAAAGGTTATTGTCATCTTTGTTGCTTTGAATTTGGTGTCAAATATAATAGCTCAGCTGCAAGATGTGAAAGCTCAATTCCTTACAGCCTGGGTTACGGCCAAGGCAAGCTTCCTTTTCACTACCAGGCTGAAGTACCCCTACAGTGACCTGGGAGAGAGTGAATGTGTTAGAGAATGATTCTGTTTAGCATACAGTCAGATCTACCCACCACATTTTACAACTCATCAAAACAGTTTCTGAAGTGCACAGATGACCCTAAAAAACACCGTTACCAACTCTAATGAAAATAACAACAGCCAAATAAAGCTGGGGTACTTTCTAAATTCCCTGTAAATATTTGTGAACCTTAGCTTTCATTGCATCTCTTCCTTAAATACTACTCTTGGCTGCAGAGAACTCGGAAACACAAACACAGCATAGCCTAGAGGTTTCAAACGTGAAAAGCAAATCTAAGGCATTTCAAATATAATAATTTTAAAAATAAATAATAATGTAGAGAAGCTAACTCAAAATACAGAAATACTTGGGGTTCAATATGAAATGTAATTAAATTGGACTAACAAAACTGTATCTTCCTTGAGCAATATAAAATCTGAGTCTCTAAGTTCAACAGCTAAGATCTGAAATCTCTTCTGCTTTTCCAATGCCAAATTGCTACCGGGAAGAGGCCTCACTCTTCTTGCGTGGACATCTCTGCGTGTGGGAGCTAAGCAAGGATTTCCAGCCACACTATTCTTCCTGCAACATGCAGTAAGATTCAGTACGTGCCATAATGCCACTGACAACGTCACCCACAATCACCGATGGGCTGCTGCCAGAGTCAGCAGTCTTCAGTTCTAATGGGATGCCACGGTGGGAATCAGGTTGTTGGAAAAGTGTGATAGCTGTTGCCTCACCACTTCAGAGAGCTCCCATACAGACCCAACAAAATCCATGACAGAGCTTCTACAGAGCCAGTGGTGCTAGGCATGAACTCTCAAATCATTCTGTCTTCCAGAAAAGCCGCCACCGGCAGCAGAAGTGCTAGACCCTAATACTCCGATGTATGATCTAGTACCATAAGAAAAGGAAAAACACCACCCCCACAAAACAAAACACCCCACCACAAAAACAAACCACGAACAAACAAAAAAACCCAACCAACCAAAACCCCACCCACACTAAAAAAAGGTGCATCTTCTGTATCTTCTTAGTAACACAACAGCTTTATAGTAAAAGCAGGTAAGGTGCCCAGTTATTGTAACCTTTCATAGCTACAGAACAGAGCTACAACATCTTAGGTTACTGGGGGATTTGCCCCAATAGCATAAGGAGCAACAGTGATCTGATAGCTTTCAATTTTCTAAATCATAAAGTCAAATTCTGCCAAGGAAGAGCTGACAAAATCACGATCCTTATTCAGTTATAAACATAATCATAAAGACACAATAAAGTTAATGAAGAGAATATCACATTCAATAGAATAACAATTAATTTTGTCACTATAGGAATTAGTATAAAAATATCAGATTCAGGATTTACAAGGGATTTCACCTCTAAATTAACCTGTATTGGGTTAAATGATCTGTATAATCTGATTTATTTTCAGCACCATATGTTACAAAATTTTAATCATTAGAAACCACAAAATACGATCCTAAGCTAATTCAAGAGATCTGGATTCGTATTACAATGTCTCTTTAAATATACAGTATCATGGTCATAAAAGAATGCACTCAGATAGCCAGGTCACACATCTTCATTCGCACCATCGTTTATAGAGGCACGTTTGCCCCTGCATTTTATCAGTCTAACAGGATGTCTTTTTCTATTACACATGCACACAGCCTCTACATTTAAAGAACATTACATTAAAAATGAAATCAAGTGCTTGCCTGTGAGGAAATGTTAGAAGGGTGACTGGCCCATACATTTTTTATTTGCTCATTAATATGCCTTCTAAGCCTCATTCAGGAACAGCTAGAAGTCAGTGTCAGAACTAGTGCTGGAACTTGTAAATTCCTAGGGTCCAGCACAAGCATTTAACCTCAAAATGACATACCTGAGACCAACGGAGGACTCTCCTCCGCTCTTCTTGTGCATCGAGCAAGGCCAGAGTCCTGTAAATGCAAGAGTATACAATCATATATAGTCTAGCAAGTACTCCGCACAAAGGGGACGAACTCAGATTGAAAAGTTAAACTTTGTTCCTATTTTAAATGCTTAATATTGTAACACTGTCCTTGAATGTAAGCTTTTCCAGTATGTCGTTTCCTAAAGTCTTTTTTTAACAAAATTTCAGAATTGCATCATAAAGAGCCACACTGAGTGCTGCATAAGTTATCACAAGAGTTTAAATGACTGAAACCAACCGATTTCAAAGGAAAATTGCAGTCTGTTGGACCAGTTACTGTAGGTAGACATGACATATTATAAATACACAAGATGCCAAGCATATTAGTATGACCTGAAACAAATCCTGAAACAACAACTATAAAATAAACAAAAAAAGTGCCATGATTCATGTCTGCCTCCTAACTTTGGAATTGGATCATAACTTGAGCTTAAAAAGGACAGGAAAGTTCTCAAAATCATTATGACTACTAAAAGGAGAAATGGATGCTAAGTCACGGCCCTCCCAGTAGAAATGGGATGACTCAAAAACAATAGGTCCCTGACCCCCTGACATCCTTCACGGCCCTAAGGCTCTGCAGAGCAGAGAGCGCATTACAGACAAATGGATCACTCTGGGACTATAGCAGAGTCTTCAGAAAGTGCTGGGTGTGCAAGTTCCTTTAGTTAGAGGCTTACCACACAGGCAGGTGTGGGTTGATTTTCAAAGACACTGGGAAAAACCCATTCCTCTCTTCCCTTATGTCCCTGTTCAAAATGCCAGGTCATGCCAGGTTTTCAAGTACACAGTGAAACAGCATTTCCTACAGTTCCTTTCTGAAAGGACACACGTACCTATGCAACAGTGCAAAATACTGCCCAAGATGTATTTTGGGGAGAGGAGATGGGATCTCTGTCACACTTACTGATGAGCTAGCACGACAAGGTTCTGACTGCAGTTTCTCTAGTACAAGCAGCAGTAACAGCATGAAATAACATTCAACTAGACTCTGCCTGTAATACACATATTATAAAATAATGATAAATATTTTTTTCTCTGTGTTGCAAATCACCAATGACAGTTTCATATTTATTCTTCCTCTTATCAGACAGAAGAAAATGTTTCTGTTCTAGTGAAATTACACCCACATTTACACACATGCACAGAAAAAAAATATAAGCTCTTAGAAGTTCATTCTACTGTTCCTTTGTGCCTTGACTTCCTTGAACTTAAAGAGTAAGAATCAGAGCCCAGGGGAGAAAGACAAAAGGAACTTTAAATGCCTAAAGCAGATAACCAAAAGTAGGTTACCATCATATTTTTAATTTATGCATATTACAAGATGACAGCCTATATTCATATCTCCTATTATCAATGGTTAGGGAGTTTCTCCCTTAAGTTAGAACTCTCAGTCCAGTTACTTAAAGTCTATTCCTATTTGTTTGGGCTGTGGAGCAACCTGTATTCTAGCTTAGAAAAACTGTCTTGCTTGGAATTTCTCTGAAGGAGCATATATGAAGGAAACAGGGTTTTTTGTTTCTGACTTGCAACTACATAGGAACTCAGAGCAACGCAACACAGCTGATTCAGTTTTGTTAGCCAGTACAGCAACATGTAAGTAAAACTGAGAGCTTAGTGACTACAAGCAGGGCCACTCAGATGGTGTTCAGTGAGGAGCAGTAGTTATGGAGCAGGTACGCTGCTCATTCATTTGAAGAGAAATTTTCATAATATTGGCTATTGTCCCTTAGGGGAACAATATCTTGACAAACAAAATTAGCGAGAAACAATCTGAAATGATATTTTTTTCCATTATACTTACTACACTGGAACATTACTCAGGTAAACAACTGGGAGAAACTGGTTTGACTGATCCAGGTAAACAGAAATCAGGTAAATCAATGCTCTATCAACTTGCAATCAACATTTTTACAGCTCCGATATTTCTAAGTTAAACCAGACCTTTTCAGCCCTCGTATAATATATCTCATGTAACCTAGGCACAGCCGGTCTCTCCACCAATACATCAGCAGCTGAAGGAGTAACAAAATACATAGGACTAAGGCACAGACAGGACAAAAGATTGTGATTGAAAGAAAAACCGTGCAGTGAACCGAAGAAGTCAGTTTAAAGAGTCGTGACATGTTTCATCAACATGTACTGAGGAAGTGCTCCTATGGGGAAGGTGGTTTTGTCTTAATTTTTTATGCTCCTCAGCAAATGCTTTGCATAAGACATCTCTGAATGAAAGGGAGGTCTGGTTTATAAAAAAATCTGCCATTCTTTAAACTACTGATGATGGAGACTGTAAGAAGTGAAATCCCAGAGCAGAGAGCTGTAGGCACGTTGACATATGGGATGTTGACTTCTGCAGCCAGAGAATGCAGTACCCTGTCACACTGTCAGGCTGTTTCTCCTGAAGGTGCTTGCTCCAAGTTGCAGCGGGGCTACGGAAGCAGCCTGACCTAATAAGGACTCCCTGTATAATACAGCTTGGCTCCCTATGTAATGGTAACTATTTATATATTTTAATTGCACTAAGCTCTATTGGGAAAATATTGTAGAGGTACTTGCTTTTTTCAAGGGATGCTGTATGCCTACATTGAAAAAGTTGTTTAATATCAAAACAAATTAAACAACAACAAAAATAATATTAATGGCATACAAAAACATTGCCTGTCTGAAAAAAAAAGGAAAAAAAAAGCATAAATATCTTTCTACATTACTGACCAAAACCCACAGAAAAGCACAGGCTAAGTGCACCCAAAACTGGCTTGGTAAAGTCTTCTAACAAGCTAGATGGGAAGCTGCCTGTGGTGAATCTACTTTTGTTATTTTTACGCTTAACACAGTAATTCTTAATGAGATTCCACAAATGAAAGTACATGAAATTAAGCAGTTTGCATTGAAACACAACATTAGACGTTCAGCCGACAATCCTCGTTATCCGCCATAGGAGAGGCTCGTAGGAAACAGTGACAGGATAATAAGACATCCACAAGAAAGGGCTGCTGATTAAAACTTTATAACTTTGTTAACTATACTAAAGTAATACTGGTTGTCACCTGCTGACGTTTTGTTCCACAGAAAACTGAAAACAAGAATGCCTGCTCTGTTAGAACTGATTTCCAAGTCCCTGGGGAGTTGAAAAAGTTTAAATAGACTCAAAATGACAAGAGGCTTTAGCACAAACCAACTGGAACCACCGTATCAGAGCATGAAGCTCATAATATTCAGTGCTGATGAGTTTCTGTGTAGTAACTTCTAAGTTATTAACCCCAGATCACAACCCAGAAAACATCTTGAAGGACCTACTGCCTTCAACATCTTCCATCTTGGATTTCAAGGCTTTAACATCACCTAATAGTGTCCCACAGATCCTGAATTTGTTGGTGTTAGCTTAGGAGTCTTGCACTAGAATATGAGTTAAACTATTTGCTGTATGTTTTCCAAGGTATTTTGCTTTGTATATTCGTTGTAGATCCAATCCAGTGTTTCTAAATACATCCTGAAATGCCATTGTACCTGGGTCAGCAACATGTCTATTCCTTTAAACTTTCTGTAATTACTCTCGAGATAGAATGCCCGAGAATAGTTTTCCCTCCAGGAAATGCTTGAAATAAGCCCAAAAAGAAGTTTCTATTGATTATTGCCGTGAGAAACATGCAGTGACTTCATGAAGATAATTCAGAGCTTAGCTTAGGCAGGGTGATTTAGTGTCACTACATAATCCTACATGAATAGGAATTCAAAATATCTCCATTGTGTGATCACAATGAAAATGTCTTCTCTGGACTTTTCTTTCTTGTACTTCTAGCCTCCTCCCTGAACTCTGAGGTACTTTTTCTGCTTGTCCGCATTTTATCGTGCTTCTCTGCATCACTCCTCTCTCTCCTATATGAGTCTTCTGCTAACAACTGTCAACTGCTTCCCTGAAGACTGTATACTACAGACACAGGACCACTAAGGCTAACATGAGGCGCAGTGAAGGGACCTGAACTAAGGACATGCATCATTAAATAACGGAGCGGTGAATGCCATCCAGCAGGATACCCACAGGAAGGACAAGCTCAGTCCTTGTCAATACCCTGTCCTTCCCGCCTCCTTCCTAGCACTAACGTTGAGTAAAATGTCAGGACTGACTTACAGCTTCTTACCTGGGTAGGGCCTAAGGGGATCAGCTTCCTGAAGAATTTAGCACCACAGGTCCAATTTGTCCTCTAGATGTTGGTACCGGGTGGTTGCAGACCAGCTGCAAGTCACAAAGCACCGACAAAAGGGCCCAGAACCTGCTGACAGAGCCCACCAGTGTGGCCTCGCTGCTCCATGCTGCTCAGCAAGCCTGGGAAAGTGGTTTTGCTACCACCCTTGACCTAGTGCAAATTGGCAAACAGCTCACATATGGCTCATATCAGCCTGCAATCTACATAGTCAGCATCTAAAGCTAGCCCAGCTGTTAGAGCCTGCAATGTCTGGGGCAGGAGTGATGATCAAGTTTAAAGGCAAAGGGAACACAGTCAGGAAATTTCTTTCCCAAACAGAATGTTTTGCCTGTTCAAATGTTTATCCCGTAGCACATTGCAGAAAAACCAACTCCATGGGTAGGGGTAGAAGGGCATCATCGTCTGCCCTGGGCTTTCGTGAATAAACGCAGTGTTTGTCACCAGCCAGCTGAGACTCAGAGGCAGCTGCACTGCATCTCCGCTGTGTGAGTGGACATGCTCTGAAATACTGGATCCCGCAGTGACAGTTTTCCTTTTTCCACATCATCTACTTCACTGCTCTTGCATAAGGGTGATCTAAAGCTTAGCAAATACTTATCTAGAAGAAAATGTTACACATACAAAATAATTACAGCAAGAGTCAATTTGCAGAAAGAAGATCATTCATTTGCTACCCAAAATAGCTGAATGGCTCAAGAAACAGCAGCTAACAATAGGCATTTAAACCAACAGGTACCAAAGAGCAGAGCTACAGGATCTTAGCAGGGGTAGAGTATTTCTCATTTACATAGCTGCTGTGACAAAAGCATTACTACTAATTCCTATCTAGATGCTAGAAAAAGAGCTCACTACAAGCGTTAAAACAACTTAATTTGCTTTTGCTGCTACGATGTGAAAAAGCTTTTAATTTACCTGTAATAGAAATGACAGAATCACAGAATGGTAGGGGTTGGAAGGTACCTCTGAAGATGGTCTAGCCAGACCCCTCTGCCAAAGCAGGTTTGCCTAGAGCAGGCTGCACAGGAATGAATGCAGGTGGATTCTGAATATTTCCAAGGAAGCAGATTCCACAGCCTCTCTGGGCAACCTGTTCCAGTGCTCTGTCACTCCCAGTGTAGAGACATTTTTCCTTATGCTTAGGTGGAACTTCCTGTGTGCCAGGTAATGCCTTTTGCCCCTTGCCCTGTTGCTGGGCACTGCTGGAGAGAAACTGGCACCTGGGGAACACCACTAACACAGGCGTCTAACTAGATTGTGCATAGCTGATCATACCCTTCCGAGCACTGTCATTCAGCCAGATCCCAATCCACCTCACTGTCCACTCATCTAACCCGCACTTCCTAAGCTTACCTATGAGGTAGTTATAGGAAAAAGTATCAAAAGCCTTGCTGAAGTCAAGGTAGACAACCTTGCTCTCCCTTCATCTACCCAGCTAGTCGTATCATTGTAGAAGGCTATCAGATCAGTCAAGCATGACTTCCTCTTGGTACATCCATGCTGACTACTACTGGTAATCTTCTTTTCCTTCACATGCTTAGAGATGACCTCCAGAATGAGCTGTTCCATCACTTTCCCTGGGATGGAGGTGAGGGTGCCTGGCCTTTAATTTCCTGGGTCCTCCTTCTTGCCCTTTTTGAAGGCTGGAGGGACGTTGGCTTTCCTCCAAGTCCTCAGGCACCTATTCTGAAATACAATATTGTTCATGGAGATAACTTACATGTCAATTGCTTTTAGTGTTGTGTGAACATTAACCACATGATTTGTTTTCTCAGAATTACATTTCTCGTCTCAAAAAGGATTCAATAAAAAATACATTTACTATGTGAGACTGCAAGAGTTGCCCAGAGTCGGTAGCATAACTGGGAACAGAGCTCAGAGTCAATATCTACGGATCTGTTCAGTGGGACACAGTATTTGGCAGGCAGGAGGAGACAAAAGTTTCACCTGACTGCAGGAAGTTGGCGGGGAGCCCCAGCTAAGCTTAGCTGTGTACATTCCTTGATCCCTGTGACTTACAGCCCTCGCAAAGCAACCGCTACTTGACATGGCTGAAAATCATGTACCAGGCTGCTTCATCTTGAGTCTTCTCAAGCCTCCATCCCTTAGAAATCATAAAGTTGTAATTCATTTTGATCCTGTAGGGGTCAGTCAGATCGCTAGGCCTGTGGATGAACTGATGACAGTCTTCAGAGGACTTCAATTACATTACTGTTTGAATGTTCTAGGTCACTAGTCTAACAAAATGCACATTTCAAGACAAAAACAGGTAAGCATGAACATTTTTTCATCAAGAGAAATGGCCAACGTGGTCTGTGACAGACAGTGGAACATAAAATTAAAAGTTATTAAATGCTAGAACAGTATAAGCCACCAAGATGAATAATACCAAAATGGAATCCTGGTTCCTACGCCAAAATAAATGGCTTTGCTTATCTGATTTACTGAGACTCCGTTTTATTCAAGGCTCGCACATTAAAGCCTAGTGCATGGAAGTGCTACAACCCTGCATGTACTGCAGCTCAGTCCATTCCCTCTGGAAGACTTAGTTTAACTGCTTACTTTCTAAGTAAGTATGCATTTAGATTGCTAATATCAATGGCAGCTTAACTGCTCCATGCAAGAAGGGTTGTTGCTCTTTCAGTATTTTCAGGCACTCTGCGAGATCATTTCTGGGATATATATGACATATTTGCCACTCCATAGATACTGCCACAAGATATAATGACATACAAGTGTGGAGAATCAGGATTTTATAAGCCAAGTCCACATCATCACTTGTTTACTGTGATGGGTCCTGCTAGTTGTAGCAAAGCCTGCCTCAGGATTTACGATGAGCAAATTCACATGCACATAACTACCCACGATAACACAGCTTGGCTATTCAAAGCAGAAAGAATGTTTATGTGTATATACACATATATATAAAACTCTGTTTGAGCTGAGGTGCTAAGAAAGCTGTAAATAAGCATTAGGTTTATTATTTAGTAAACAAATGAGTATCTACAGATGATGATGAAATCAGTTTTGTTACAGAACAGAGGATAGGATAACATTATAATATTAAATACCATCTCTTTCATCATTAAAAAAATGATGATTTGTGGCAAATGGCAGTAGATTAAAAAAAAAAAACCCAAACAACAAAACGTATATGGACCCTCACAATTATTTCTCAGAGACTTCAAATATTTTTTATCAGACTAACAGTGGTCAGTAGTACCTTTATATCTTTTTTCCGACAGATGTCAGTAACCCTTCCCCTTCTTCAGTTCCTCAGAAATGATAAAAATCCTCTGCATTTTGATAATAAAGTGTTTAGTTCAAACAACAAAAAAAAAATCTCATAATAAAGTGTTAACCAGATTAAAAAAAAATTAATCAATGAGGATTTTTATTAGTCAATAGTGTAACTAATTAAAACCATTGACTGATAACAGACAACACTGCAACAAAGTTATCTTATGCCTAACCCAGCAAAATGATCTTTCTGCTGCGCATATAGAGAGTATGGGATGACCTGCTTACAGATAAGTCTGCAACTGCTGACCAATCTATTTTTACTTAGTGGTAGTATTTCCCTAGATCAGCAGTTCTGACAGATACACAGCTTTGAGTCCGAGACATTTGCAAACCATCTCTGTTACTCGCAAATAGTGAAGCACTCATCGATAAATCACACCCTTTGTCTCTTCCTTTTCCCTCCCCCACACAGTTGCAGCTTTTTCCTTGTCAAACCAACCAAGGCTGAACATTCCTGAACCATCTCTATTAACCTGCAAGAAATTCTAAAGAACAGATCCTATGTAATAGAAAATGACCTCAAATAATTAACATTTTTGAAGTGTTTTTTCAGCTGAATTTTGTCCAAGGTACATAAATCATCATTCATCTTTCCTCTTCCTGGCAGTGCACTTAGACATAGCAAGTCTTAAAATGATGACATCACCGTCCCATGGTCCTTTCATTATAAGTAATTAAAGCAGTAATATGGCTCTTCTCATTGAGTAGTCATGTAGCAGACTTACTCGTACAAAATCTCAGGCACAGTGCACCTGAGGTGAATCAAGAGAGCACAGGACTCAATGTTTTTGGTGAACTGCTGGTACTTTCATGTGAATTTATTGCTGCTGAGGAAGTAGTGCATGTTAATATGCAGGGAGACTAGATTCTGTTATTAATCCATGAGACAGGCACTGCAGAGGTAGCATTAGGTTCCCTAGCCACGTACAGTATCAAGACCTTGAGAAGGAAGGAAGGAAGGCAGGCTTTAGTTTAGTCTGTGCCTCTTCAGATTTTGGCCTTTCTCATAAACACACTGGCAAAGCTATCAACATTAATGTCTGGAAAATATGTTCAATGACAGGGACAGTGCCCAACAGGAACTCTGTTAGACACTCAGACACCTTTATGTAAAGAGTGATGATGATGATGAAAACTTTCTTACGCTGCTCAACAAGCTTTGGTCTACAATCAGTAAGCTAGCTCAGCTACCCAGTAGCAGAACAACCATCTGGCAGTGCAGCCATTACAAGTTTTAATGTTATTGCCTGAATTCCAGGTTATTAATATTGCTCAATAAAAAATTTTGAAATATGAACTACTATTTTTTACATAGCGCACAATAAAACATTTATCCTCCATGGGCAATCGCAACAAAACGTGTCACATTATATTTTAATTCATATCCCACTTGGTGATCTCGTGTATGTATTTCTCTTTAATAGCAACTCCAAAACATGGTCCCTGTTGGGGGACTCCTTAAAAAGCCCCATCTGAGTCTTATTTGCTTCCATATACACAACAGTTTATAGCCATAGCTGTATTCATACTACGGACTATTCCGTGCATCTCTCTTTTTCTGTCCCATTCCAGATTCCACTGTCCTGGCATCATTGACACTATTTATGCTACTGAGCTTAGTTAGGTGACAATCATGGTTAGATCAAAAATTTCTTGAAAGCAGATCAACCTTCATTGACATTTGCAATAAGCATGATAAATTTGCAAGGAAAAAAGGGATCCAGGATAGGGAAAGAATACTGTCAAAGAACTGTTATTTTTCTATCGTTTTACTTATGATGAAAAAATTTTGAATTACAATTAAATAGTTTTATTGCTTCTGCAATTTATTGGATTAAATGATGCTCTGTACCCAAGAAATCTTAGAGGACTGGCTATCCAGAACCTGATCATCTAGAATAACACCTTGATTTCTTTGGTTGTGGTGATTCAAACAACCTGCACACCTGCCCCACACCTACTTTTATCTTTCAAGTCTATATCCTGCCTCCACCCATCCTGAATCCACACGATGGCACTACACCACACCTCTGTCAAAAACCACCCAAACACCAGAGCTTGGAGTTCAGCAGGCAAAAGAGGAGAAGCCTCGCCAAAACTAAATGTCAGTCAGAATTTACCTTGCATCACTAAGTATAAATCTTCATTTTAACCTTCTCTCCAGCTGGGCAATGCAAATAGAAGCAAATCTGAGAGAGCAGGAAAGATCCAGAGGCTTCAGTCATGGTTCTGCAGGTATGATCAAACTTTGGCAAGGTCTACGGTATGCTTTTAGAAAAACCTGTTCCGTTTCATCTGGAAGCAGTGAAAAGAAAGGAAGGGAAAAAAAAAAAAATCAGAAGCCATTCCATATGGTGAAAAATGATGAAGTGCATACTGACTTTCTCATCAATCTTTTTAGATAAGTAACGCTTGATTCCTTCCACACACATTCTTCTACAAAGGTTACACAGTCTGTCCCCTGTTTCAGAGAAGGATCAGACATGACTGTCATTCCTAACTAACATTTGTCTAACTATTTATTTAAAAAATGGAAATTTCAAAGCCTAGCTGGGCTTTCTGTTCCAATGTTTTATATCTTCAATATTAGAGAATAGAAATAGGGGGTTTTTTATAGCAAATGTAAATTTTCCTTGCTGAAAATTAATCTATCTTGCTTTACACCAACTGTATTCCCACTTATCTGCCGTGGATGGAAAGCATAGCTTTCCTGTCTTTGTGCCTGCATTCCGCAGATTGGAATGATCTGTCATTATTTTGACCTTATTTTGCAGGTAAACAACCCAGAGGAAAAATTACTACAGTATTTTAAGAGTAGAAAGAGAAGAATTATAAGAAAAGCAAGCAAGCAAGCAAGCAAACACATTTGTCAGCCAATTTTCATATTAGAAAATAAATAAACATAACAACAAAAGCCTTCTAGAAATTGTCATAGGAATAATATTACCCAAAGAGATAATAGGTCATATCGAATTTAGGATGCAAGACACAATAATGAGATCTTTTAGGAACAGGTATTATTAGTCACACTACAGTCTCATCATTCAGTACTCATAAAAACATATCTTCATAGATTGCTGTATTTCACCACTACCTCTAAGAAAATGTTGACTAAAGGGCATTTCTGACCAACAAGATACATGATTGGCTTTTTTGCCTTGATACTAAAAATATCTTTTCTTTCCTCCTATCATTATCATCTCTTAATCCAATACAAAGGGTTGCTTGATTAGTTAATTCTTCCCTTTATTTAATCTATGTACTAAGCAACATTTTTAATTAAAAAAAATCTGGATGGTAGGCCTTAAAATGGGATCATGTCGATAAGATTCATGTGTGATGCATATTCAAGTATATAAGGAATCTTATGGACAATATTTAGAAATATATATATTTCCTAATTATAATTATAATCCATTTCCTCCCTGTGTGAAGAACATTAATAAAAAAAGGGTTTATATTTCTTTGTTTGAATGAACATTCAGTTACAATTCTGGTTTATTTGTTCAGGCTGCTGACATTTCCATGGTCTTTTATTAAAGACCCGATTAACCTGCAGAAAGAGCACGATGTTTGTACAAAGCTTACATTCTCTAAGCCTACTTGACACCCACATATTGCCTTCTGCTAGGGGAACACTGGTAATGTCAGCGTCCCCTATCATATGACAACACCTTCAGAGGACTGACCCCTCTGTCAATACAGCGTGATTTCTGATGCCAGGGACCAGAATATGAGTAACATCAGAGTGTTAGGCTAAGCCTTTGGTCAGCTGTAGTGCTGCTACTAGTCTGTGGACATGCAGGAAACAACTGACCGTGAAGCTCTGCTGACACCTTTATTCACAATGCTGTCCACTGTGCCGGCGTCCAGTTGCCGTAATAATCAACTTTCTCATAGTAGGTTTACTGTTTTTAAGACAAAATTGTTGGCTTAAAATAACCAAAGCCCTCTGTATGTGACTCTGAGATGCGCTGAGGATAGTATTCTTCCCGAGCTGATGACTCTTTCCCTGGTTTAGAAGTCTGAAAGGCAAAGCATTGTTGTGGACATGGGGAAAATGAATATAACTATGGAAATTCGGCTACCTGCATTTTAAAGTAAGCTCTCAGAAAGATTTTGAAAATCCCACCCCAGAAATGTCTAAGATATTTAATGAAACCAAATTCTTTACAGACTCACTATCCACCTTCCCATTACCTGATGACTTAGGTTATGACACTCATACACAACCAACAGAACAGCAATTCTCCTTTTATCTAAGCCAAGTGTTAAAACAGTTAGATTCTAGACACAAAGTGAATTTATTAACATTACACAGTACCATGAGGTCCACACTTGAGATGCAACATTGATAACAGGTTATGAAATGCAAGATATGACCCCACCTAAGCCATTATTAACCAATTTAAGATGTGACATAGCGACACCAAAAGGAAATAAAGTAATTGTGAGGGGATGCTACAGGTGGAAAGGATGCAGAGTTATGTAATTACCGAGTCAAAGACGATTGCAAACATGAACTGATTAAGCTTTAAACATCTTTACAATTTATTGATCTATTTTGCACTGGCTAAACCACCACAAATAACTCATAATTTAAAAAACACCAATCACAATCAGGAGTTACATTTTTCTTGCTGGCTGCATGCTGTTTGCCTTTCACTTTTGTGGGATGTTAACATTAGTTCCCAACTTTCTATTTTCTAGAAAAATGAAGCTGACTACATAACTCAACCCCAAAGTAAAATTTGGAAGTGTAAAAAATACATACCTCTGTTTATGTTCCTCTGTGCATCTTCTTTCAGTGCTTCCTTGTACATACACAAGATTTAATATTCAGTAACTTAGCCAGGTATTCAAGGAAGGCATAGACTTGCATATCTTGTCCGAGTCTTTTCCATGTTAAGGATCTCTGCTGAATTTTTGAAGAGAAAATCTCTATGAAAACCTCTGTGAAAAACTCTCTTAGGCAATGGGAATACAAACACAGATTTCTGCTTGTATACCCACGCCCACCCTTTAAGGTAAACTGCAAATTCATGTTTCAGTAAACTCTGGCTCTTTTTTTGCCTCGGATAAATCAATGTTATGCCCCTACTCCTGCCAGATAGCTATGGGATCCACTAAAGGGCCTGCCAGATCTATGCAGCAAAGGCTCTACATGGCAGAAACATGAGACTTCAGGGGTGAGAGGATATTTTCATACATTTTCTCTCTCTACATTTCCTCTTTAAACTCATGTTGTTCCCTTGAATTTCCTCTGTGTCTGTTAGCACCTCACCTCAGCCAGCTTCCTGAGTGTTAGCAGTCCCAGGAGGCAGAAGACAGTGTTTTCCAACCAACAAGGTACATATTGACAATCCAAATATTCACAACGTTCTCAGTATGAAGATTATACACACTGAAAATAGCAGAAGGAGAAGGTTTGCCTTTCAGGATCAGCAGGGTATCAGCTTATGTTACCATGCAGTTTACAGACTAGTGAGTGCTGGAGTAGTTGGGGGACAGATATTTAAAGGTACTGTAAAACTGTTCAAGTGAATACATACACCTAAAGACATTCCAAAAGATGGAACCTAGATCTTTAAGGGTGTACAAAAAAAAAAAAAGTTAGTGGAAATTACATACCATTTTTTTGAAGCTCGGCCCTTGAAATGTAAGATCTATCAGATATTAAACCAGAGCTAAACTTGATCTTAGCCAAAAAGGGCACTTGCTTGTATTCAGTTTTGAGTAACATCTGTATCAGATTGACACTCATAGCCCATACAATGACCTTTTAAAAATTAATTTTTAACATTTGATTTTATACAAGCAGGAGAAAACTTCATCCCAGATGCTGCCTTTAAAGGAGTGTATTTGTTCTGCAGAAGGTAGGAAGATGGGAGGAAGCACCTCATGAGGCAACTGTTGTTACTCAAAAGGAAAAAGAAAATGGAATGCCTGTCTTATTTAAAAGGCAGAAAAATGTCTCTAGGATATCAAAAGCAAGTCCTTTTCACAGAGAATTAGCCTTAAAGAAGCAGCTGGATGTAAACTAGGATATGTTGCATACATGTGGAATTTGGGATAAAAAAGGTAAGAGTTTAATGGAGTTTATTACTGAAAAGGTTTTTGGTTTTATTTTGGAAAGAACATGTGCTCCTATTCCTGCCTGGCAATTGAAAAGTATAGACATAGCAGAGCAGCTATCACTGATGTCTAGAATAGGGCAGAATGTATTGCAGCATTTTGAAAAGGCTTTTCTTGCCCAGCTGGTTTCAAATGATATGAAATACAAAGTCCTTTGGACTTTAATCATTCCAGCAAAGGAGGGGAGGGTTGGAAGAGTTTATGCCTAACTCTTCATCTGGTTGCTCTCTGTTCTATGCAGGGAAATGGCTGTTTCAATCTTATAACTTTTCCATTTCTACATTCTGCCTCTCAGAGCGACAAAACAATAACATTCTTCTGCTCAGTCACAAAATGAGGCTGTAAGAAATGCAATAGCAAATCTTGGTGGGTGAATATTAAAGCTCCCTTCTTCTATGTACAGTCAGAGCTGCAGTCAAATATGTATGAGTTCTGCTGACAGTGCCTTCATGCTGGCTCCAAGTGACAGCAAGCAAAATAACGTTAGAAATATCTGTAGGCTTGTCATGTAGTAGTATCCTTTTGATAATGCAAACTGTTAATCCTAACCCAGGTAAGGAGAAGAAAAGAAACTGGGTTCTTATCTTAAAGAGTCCACATTGGCCAGATGAACACTTCAAGGTCATCCGGTATCGCTATAAACAAAACAAACCTGTCGGCTCTATTATGTTGCTGAAATCCCATCTGGCTGACAACATTTTCACCAAACAGAACCAATTTATTTTTTGTTTTAAGCTTTAATTAAGTATTATAGATTGAAATGAAGTAATTAATAACTTTATAAAGTACACTGACCCACAGAGAGCCAATACCTCAGTCAGGTGAAGCCTAGAGAAAGGAAATGCATGAAATAAAACAATTTTGTCCCCTCAGTCTCTCCCAGTAAATCAAAGAAAGGAATTTTTATATTAATTGGCAATGAGTCTATGTCTAGTCTGACTGCTGACACAGTTAGCCATAATAATAAAGAACACTTCTGTGAGAAGTGAAAATGCAGTCTGAATGTTAATAATGCCTTCATTTTTTGTCATGATTGATTAGTGTGAATAAAATTCAAGCAACAGTGTCCCTCTCAATTGCTTATCACAGGAAAATCACAGAAACACAGAAATCAAGTAGTGTGTGAGTTAGTAATGCATATAAATGACTGTCTTTATAGGGAGTTCCATTCCAGGGAGAGTTCTCAAAAAAATACTGAGATCGGGGGGAAACGACTACAGAACAAGTTTCACATTCTGAGCATTTTTCCAGTCCACATTGCTTACATTTATCACAGATAGAATTTGCTTAGCAAATACAGTATGGAAAAGGCTATTTAGTGCAATCTGGACAATAAAACGAAAATTAATTGCTCTATGTCCTAAAAAATTT
Organism: Megaceryle torquata; assembly: GCA_024611175.1. Classification (NCBI taxonomy): domain Eukaryota; kingdom Metazoa; phylum Chordata; class Aves; order Coraciiformes; family Cerylidae; genus Megaceryle; species Megaceryle torquata. Next base: position 22,095 of record JANIJG010009811.1, read on the forward strand.
AAAGTATTCAGACCACATTTTAGAAGAATAGAGAGAGAGTGCATTTTGACTCTTTCCCCCAAACCAACCCTCAAACCCTCAAATACATGAGCATAAATTAGTTAAACCTCTCCAAAATCCGACTCAGCTTGCTGATGCATGCAAAAGCCACTATTGGTGAACCAACTCTGTGTATTAGGTTTCATTATAAAACTTTGTGCACCATATCCTTTAAACATGTGGACCACATCTTTTAAATATATTTAACATACTTACATTTCCATTTTCCAAACAGATGAGGAGATATTCCATTATTAAAAGCATTAAATTTCAATGTTTTCCTCATATGTTAAATGTGAATGGCTGATTCTCATGAAGTCCAGAGCATTAAACTTGTGCTTATACAGTTGTTAAAGTTCTCATAGGCCATTTGATTTCTTATCAATATGGAATAAAAAGAGCTTAACATTATTCATAACTCACTAATAATTCCTGTTATATTACCTGAGTCATTGTTTCCATGTAACAAATGTTTTCAAATGCTGAAGCCTAAAAGGCAAAAGAAATCATTGGGTGTTTGATTTTTATTCTCCTTTGTAGGAAGAAGTAGTTCTTAAAATATAACTGCATCTGACAGAGATGTGCCTGGTAGGTTTGAAAAGAGAAGCTGAACATATACTTTGAAAATTTCATTTGCTAGTCAAAAGGGAAGTAGATACCCTGAAATAACAGCATTCATGCCTTAAAATGATGAAAATCAACCACTTTGCTCTTCCTTAGGAATAAATAATACTGAACAAATAAATACCATAGATAAAAAAATAAATCTAAAACAAACAAAAAAATAATCTTCAGAAACTGAAACATGACATCATGGCATGCAGCAATTTGAAGATGAAGGCCCATTCCCCACAGAGGAAAATAGAAATTAAAAGGGAAGCGATCCTTGTTGTGAAAGATATGAAAGCAGATATTTATTGCTGAAATCAGTCCTGGAAATCAGACTTTCAAATGTTTCTCCACCCTCTCTCTTGGCGATGAGCATCAACAGTACACTGATGTGTACTCAGTGTGTTGAATTATGACCTACTACAGAAACAGCACATTTGGCATCACAACTTCATAAATTACAAATTTATATCCCTGAACAAATATACAATGAAATAGTTTTTCCAAATGTGTCCAGAGGTGGTTTTGGATTAAGCAAAAATGACAAGTGATTTATCCCCGACTTCCCTTGAAAATACACACCCTATTTTCTAAGTGGTTCATGTTAATAAGCACTTGAAATACATCAAAGAATAGTCTTTTCACTTATTTGGATAGATACTGTGGCATATTAGGTGAGGAACAGGGGTTTATTCACACAGCAGTTATTTTTCAGTAAGCCAAACTTTTCTTGGAACAAGCTTAGGGTCCTCACTGCTGAGCAGCTCCTGCGTAATTCCTTTGCTTCAGCAACAGAGTAATGATTTAGTTCCAGTGTCCTCTCTGAGAAAAATGAAAGCCTGGCCACCCTGCCAGTTTTTTCAAATCAATATCACATAACTTTAGGCTCAGAAGGACAGAAAAGAAACAAATCACGGTAGCCACAGAGGGCAGAGATGTGACAAACAAAAAACTCCCGTCAGACTGATAGCCTAGAGTGCTGATAAGCCACCACCATTTACAGTGAACATTTAGATTTACTTCTCCCACTGCAGGAGAGATAAGTGTAGAAAATAATCTAAGGACACAGTAACAATATCTTGTTGCACTGATGTTAAAAAGATAAGCAAAATCCACAGACATGGATCTTCAAGGGGATGTACCACAGCATTGCTGTGGTTAGGCAAACAGAATTGTGTTGTCTTCACACTTGCTAAGCAGTTGTCCTTGGAGCTGAACTCTTCGGCTTTAGGGAGAAAGATGCAGTTAGCTTTAGCATGTGCCATTAACAAAGACCAGTTAAGCTTTCTTATGTGTAAGGAAAGATGCAGTTAGCTTTAGCATGTGCCATTAACAAAGACCAGTTAAGCTTTCTTATGTGTAAGGTAAGCAGAACTACCAAATTTCAGGCATCTAGCTGAATATAGCAGATTTGTAGCTGTTTGTCACCAAAGGCTACGGAAGTTAGACATATTCCATGCTAACAAGGACATCATGAGCAAAAATATTCACACAACTTTACTAAAAGCAGAAACATTCAAAATATTTTAAAATTCTCAGAAAGTTCTTAATTCAGATTTACAGAAGAAAGTGATATAAAGCATTCCAAGAAAGTTAAATAAATAAATCAATAAATAATCTTACCAGTTCACAGTATCACAGGATGTCAGGGGTTGGAAGGGACCTTGGAGATCTCCGTGTCCAACCCCCTTGCCAGAGCAGGATCGTATGATCCAGCACAGGTCACACAGGAATGCAGCTGGGGGGGGGGGTTGAAAATCTCCAGAGAAGGAGACTCCACAACCTCTCTGGGGAGCCCGTTCCAGGGCTCTGTGACCTTTACTGTAAAGGTTCAGTAAAGAAGTTCCTCCTCATGTTAAGGTGGAACCTCCTGTGGTCCATCTTACATCCATTCCCCTTGTCCTGTCACAGGGCACGAGTGAGAAGAGTCTGTCCCTTTCCTCCTGACGCTCATCCCTCAGATATTTATAACCATTTATCAAATCCCCTCTCAGGCTTCTCCTCTCCAGACTAAAGAGCCCCAAGTGTCTCAGCCTTTCCTCACAGGGCAGGTGTTCCAGTCCCTTCAGCATCCTTGTAGCCTCTGTTGGACACTCTTGAGCAGATCCCTGCCTCTCTTGAACTGGGGAGCCCAGAATTGGACACAATAGGCAGTTTGGGTGCCTATTTCAATCATACCAACTCTTTCAGACCTTGCTAAGCCCTTAATTTTGTAAACACTCACAAAACAAGAAAAGCTTCAATGCATTAAAGTTTGGAGATACTTAAGTATCCAGCAAAGACAGAAGGGAAACAAGAACAGTTTCATTCTTACTGAGTTTCACCCAAGATTCATGTGTTTGGTTTGAAGTATCACCGTATTAGAAGAATTCCAAAAAGACATAGCTGAAATTGTAGCTGCCTGTTTCGTAGTATCGTCATCTTATCTCGAAGGTCTTATGCTGAATTGTTCTTAACAATTAAAAACAAATAAATAAACAAACAAGCCATTTTGGTTTGGGGCTTACATAATAAAAAGGTACTGCAGACAAAAAACAACGTTCAGGAGGAACTGGAGTGAAAGTCTGTAATGTTCTCTGAGGCCTCAGAGCATTAAGTGATCTGCAAGGACTGACAAAAGTGCCGAGGCGTATCCCTTGATCTGATCTTGGGCATCTTACAGTAACATAGCCTTTTGTTTTCCCTTGTATACCAAAGACTGCTTGCTAATTTCCTTCCCCTGCCCTTGGCAAAGATCAATGTATGAATTCCTACAGTCTTTAGAAAGTGATGATTATCTAAAAAATGAGACATTAAATTGTTCTGAACTTTTAAATTAAAGTAGCTGAACTTGCTTATGCCATAATGAAGTGTCATTTTCCATTATGTTTTTAGTTAAAACAACATTCAATGCTAATTTTTTTTTCCTGCTACTGCAATATTCACTATTAAAATATAGAAACAGATAAACAATAAAAGTATTTAGATGTTGTATTTTCATAAAAATGAACACATTTACTTTTTCTGCTTATAACTGATCTAGGTAACACTCAAGAAAGTACATTTTCTCTGTTAGGATCTGTATTACTTTGAGAATCAAACCAAGATGCGTACTCTTCAGATGATTGCTTCCCATACTTATACCATGTGTTTCATGACTAATTCTAACCTTTTTCCTTAGATTTTCTAGCTATTCATTTTAGATCCAAGTTTTGTCAATAGCAAAATGTCCATGATTTCGTAGGATGTAAATTAATTTTTGGTATTATAAGCAGAGGCTGATTTCTTATCTAATTTTGGCAGTGGACTTGAAGAGTGAAAAAGCACTAATGTCTACTCAGATGTTCTAAAGCAGCAGGAGAATTTGGGAACAAGGAAAAATCTTACTGTTCAGAGATGATTCAGTTTCTGGACCTCAACATTTGTGGGCAGATTTTACTAAAAATAAGTAATTTTTAAAAAACTGTCAATTAGGGAAGATCAGACCAACAACTGCCACAGAGCTGCCAGGGCTAACTGCAGCACGGGACACAATCCATGGGGTCAAGCTTCAAAGACTTGGGTGTGCAGGGGGCAGGGAAAGAGCAATTGCCCACCTAACAACATACATGCAGTCCAAGTTACAGAGAAGGGGGGCAGCAGCGACAAGGATCCTATGAGCTTTCTGATGGCATTTTTTAATAACTAGTTCTGGGGGCAGTGGTTGTTTTATCACCTATTTTAACAGACAAGAATTAGACAGTCTTCAGCATTATATTAATACTTAGTACACATATTAAGAGACAGGAAAAACTCAGTAAGACAACTAACACATGCTCCCCAAAAATAAAAAGACGTAAGTTTGGCAGACTATTAGACCTTCAAGACACAGGCATGAGGACAGATGGTCACTTCAAGTTTGACGAAGGACCACCCAAGAACTTCCTAGAAGCCAGCCTTCTCAGCAAAGCTAGAATTTTCACTCAAGCATTTCATTTTTCTTTTACATCTTCAACTACTATTTTGGCTCCATTCAGTACTTGGAAAATCTAAAGTCTAGATCATTGCCACTACTCCCTTTTAGGCAGCTGAATAAATAGCCAGGTATGCAATTGATTATTTTCTTGAGAAATAAAGAGTGGCTACTTAAAACTCCTACACCTCACCACATCCCTTCTTTAGGATAACCAATAACTTATTCATGCCTTCCCTACCCGTAAGTGTAATGCAGCTATTCAGGACGTGAGCCAATCTAATCCTTACAGTGTACAAGTAGGAAGCTATCATGTACAAAATATTGAAAATCTTTTACAACTGAAATATTAGCGCAAATACTTCCCTGTATACAGACATTTAAATTCTATGCAATTAAAAAAAAAAATTAAAAAAGAGTCTATTATCCTCTTGATACACTCCATGAAAATGAAGCCTATCTCAACATGATAGCTTTGTCTTGGTAGAAAGTTGCATTTCACACAAACAGGCTACATCAATTCCATGTCTTTCTCATTGCAGCAATTATTGGTAGAAATTTGTTTGCAAAGTATTTGAACACAGTAAATAACTCAAGCAGACTCTTGTCAACATGCATTAACACCTTTTACCACTTCATTTATAAGAGGCATTTTTCCTCCCTCCCTTCACAACATTTGTATTGAAGTTCATTGTTCTACAAGTTGTATTGATGTTGCTGTGCAAAGATCAGACTTAGCAAAGCTGCTTATCTGCATACTGCAATACTCTAAGTAGCTGCCTATTGATTTTTGCTTCTCCTTTAAAACCATCATGGCTTCTTTCAATATTATTCTTAAACACCTAACGTAAAGGAATGGAAGATAGCACACAGACACAGAGTTTTTCAAAGAAACTCATAAAGTCTTAAAACTAGTTAGCTCTCCACTAGGAAAAATGTGTTTCCTTGTGTTTCATGAAGAATATAAAATAAATCCAATATCTTAATGAAATGCCCTTTATTCATTAAAGAAATAAAAAATCAGAAGAACACTATGAATTAATATATCATGTTCTAATCAATATTACATAAAAATAGTTGATTTTTTTTTTTTCACGTTTAAGGAACTTCCAGAAGTATGGTAGCCTTACTACAGTTTCTGGACATAAGCATTTTAAAAGGCACATATTAGAACCATTCAATTATGAAGACAGACAGCAGTATTTTTAGCAAGACCTTTCTAGCAAGCCATTTAAGATATATTACACAGAGGTGCCCAGAGTCCTGTCATATATCTTGAACGTGGATGATATGTCTGCAAGAATACTGTAGTTTCATGACAATTTCTCAAATTCTATTCAAGGGTTTCATAATTTCCCCCTTTTTTAAAGATATCAGCTATTTTGGCCTTCAGTGTCCTGTCGTTTTATTAAAAAAGTTAATTTGAAAAAATGGCAGCGTGGCTCTTAGCAGACAGAAATCTTTAGAATTATGCTTTTTTTAATGCTCATCTCGATACTGGTCAAAAAGACATGAACATTGGGACAAGATGAACTCCTCCACCTTTTGTGGAGTCTGATAATTCTATAGGTGGGCTTTTCTCCAACATATAACATTAACCTACTATCTTCTTTCAGTTATCAGACAACTGCTCCTGATTTGATATCTTATGGTTCATTTATTACCTTCTGGTGGACCAGACCCCTTTTTACATTATACGTGCTGCCCTTCTGTACAAGTACACAAGGACTTGTGCTGTACTGTGTTGGTAGACTAGATAGACTGACAAAATTCTAATCTTGAGGGCCACAAGATGACTTGCCGTCTCCAGAGAAAGGCCAGTGGGGAACATTACAAGCATTGTTTTCCATGATCCATAGGCAAAATTCAAGTTTTTATTCTGGAGAGGAAATGGCCTCAAGTTGCGTCAAGGGAGGTTTAGATTGGATATTAGGAAGAAAATCTTCACTGAGAGTGTGGTTGGGCACTGGAAGAGGCTGCCCAGGGAGGTGGTGGAGTCACCATCTCTGGCGGGGTTTAAAAAATGAGCAGATGTAACACTTGAGGCTATGGTGTAGTGGATAGAGAGATGTTAGGATGAAGGTTGGACTCGACGATCCTAGAGGACCTTTCCCCAACCCTAATGATTCTATGATTCAGTTGTGATTTGTCTTTGGATACTTTCTCAGTTCCATGCACACTCTTGAAAAAGAACTGTACAAATTCTTTGTAATAAACTCCAAACCTGCTGACAGGTTTTATTATGAAACCTGAAATTGGGCCCTTTAAATACTTTCTCCACAATCCCAGGCTGAGCGACTGTGAGCAGATTTACAGTTTCAGGTGGAAATGATGCTGAACTCAAAGCTTTTTGTATCATTCAATGTCAAACTAGGCAAATCTTAGCAATTTTGGATGACTTTTATTCTGTACTCTTCCAAAGGTTCAAACATGAAAGTCAAAGGAAGGCCAGGGAAAGTTAAAAGAGACAAAGGACTGCATGAAGTGCTGGAAACAATTTTTTTTTTCTGTTCTTAAAAAGCAAGTAGAAGAATTTACACAGCCAGAATACTCAAAAGTTGCCAATACTATATAGTCTGCAATTTTCACACCTTTTACTCTTGATTTTGGTTAGAGGGTATTTTTGCTCATGGTCACCTGTACATCTGCTTTCAAATGACCAAAATAGCTTCCACATCCTCCTGTTATCAATGTGATGCACCAACTCCTTTTGCGTAAGTGCAGCATGCTTACAGCCTAGGCAAGTGCACAGAAGGATATTACTATTTAGATGGCTACAGAGCATTAAAGCTGTACTTTTCTCAGGGAAGATGATGTCCCCTTCACCACTGATATATAACCAGCCATGGAATTAAAATGCATGACAAAGGAGATGAGATTTTTGAGGGCAGAAAGAAAATGAAGTGATTTTTCCACAGGCTATGGGGCATAACATGCAGGAGTAGTGGAAAGACAGCCGTAAAGAGTACAAGAGGCAGGAAAATTCTACAAGTAGAAAAAGGAGTCTAACCTGGGTGGTAAGGATGATCAGAAATGTTGTTTGTAAAGAGATAAGTACTATTAGAAAAGGCAATCTAGAGGGCTCAAATGGTGATCCACAAGAACCTTGTCTTCAACGTGTACTAGAGAGGAGGCTGGCAAGAAGGTGCATAGAAGATCTGAACCATAACCAAGGTCGTAATGTGCCACCTAATTAGATACTAGGTCTCATGAATGAGCAGTGGTTTCAAATATTTGCTGCTTCTCGGCAATATTCACTGAAATGATTCTAGATATTTTTTCTTAGCTGTGTGTATGTCTACTCTTCTGCTGGAATAACTACATTATAATTCTTTTTTGAAGTGGAAGTAATTTACAATTTCTTTTCCATCAAATAGCAAGTTATGAACCCTATAGAGAAATCTTTGAAGGAGGTTTTTTTTTCTCTCTAAGCTACTCCAGTGGTTTAGCGTACAAAAAAAATTGGAATCTGTAAATGTGTCTACTGGAGAACATTTTGATGTATCCATGAAAAGTCTCATGGTCATTTTGGGTATATAAGGAAAGATAAATAAATCCATTTTTTTCTTGGCCACTTTTCTGCTGGCTAGGGGCAAGAATATATTAACCACCATTACTTCATTAACCACATCATGTCCAGTTTGTTGAAGACATCTCAATTACTACTACTGCTACTAGTAAAAGCACATTAATAATGTAATATTAACGTAGTGTTTGTTAATAACTAAAGGATAGTATTGAGGCTGTTTTTAAAGGCTGATCTGAGATCTTTGATGGATTAGCTTGATCTCACAAGTTCATACAAGTTTCTCTAGTTCAAAAGTGGATATGAAAGTCAAACATCCTGAGTTAGACAGGAGGGGATATTTTTTTGTTAGCTTCTTAGTAACATTGAGAGAATCCATATGGAGATCAGGCTTCTGATTCAGAAGCATTTTATTTTCATTTCCTAGGCAAACCACAGTTTGGTCTGGAAGTGATGTGGGTGGTACTAGATTTCAACTTGAACATCAGCAGAAAGAAGAAAAGGAAAAAAAAAAACCCAACTAAATTAAAGAGACTCAACACAGCCCTACAGGAATCTGCCAAATGTGATATGATCATAAAATCAAACCCCCATTCAACACTAAGAGATACAATTTCTGGCTAAATATAATATTTTCTACTGCATTTCCCCATAACTATCAACTGATATGCTGCTTTGGATTTGAAAGCACTTAATGAAAGAATGAATCCTTGACTTCACATGCTAGGGCAGCCAAAACAATCCCCTTAGGGAGGGGAACCAGGACGTGGATCCATGAGAAGCAATATTTGGTGTAGAAATCACAGAAGATAAAGAGTGAGAGAAGAAGGAAGGCACCAGCATCCATGCCAAGCTGTAAGTGTTCTTATTGATTGGATAATCAAAAGGTGAATTGCTCAATAAGAACAGCAATTAATCTGTACAATAGTTACAGGGAACCAACTGATTTTAGAGCTGGTTCTGTTGCAACAATAAAAGCGGAAAAACTCTTTTTTGAGGGAATTTTATTACATCAGATAAACAAATGACACTGATGTATAAAGCAAACCTAATTTGATTGTGGCACAAATACGTATATTTAGCTGTAGACAAAGTAAAAAATATTTAGAAATGGGTATATTACAAAAGTAGATCTTCTGTATAATTTAATCTTAGCTCATGATTCTCTACTACTGAGCAGTCTATGCTGTTTTTCACCCTCATCTCTAATCTTTTGATTGGTTGCTGGCTGGGGTTAAACTACAACAATTAACTTCATAATCCAAAAAGTCTAAGTGAGTCTGTATCTCAATGACATTCTCAACTTCTAATTACCCAAGTCACTTCTGAAACTAAGATATCCTTCCTACACTTTTTTGACTCTTCTTTTTTTCCAGACTACCATGTGATCACTCCTTTTTTGATTATCTAACACATTAAATTATTGGGGTTTGCTTCATTTTTTTGAGTGCTGCCTGGGATTCTAGGGCCAATATCATAATTCTAGCACTATGGAAACAAGCCTGGTTTCTGTAATGACATTTTTCCTTTTGTACTGATTTTATCCAATATTGTGAAATCGGAACAGCCAACAATATAGAACATTGAAGCTTTTTAGATGAACCACATTCATTTTTAACTTACCTTTTATTCTACAGTTTTGCTACTAGCAAAACACGTTTTATTTCTGTGGTCTCACTCCATAGCAAAAAAAAAAAAAAAAGCTATGTTACGAGTAAATATTCATTTATAGGGAAAAAATGCAACAAAATACAGTTGAGAAGATTGAATGGTTTTCAGGACTATGAAAAACACAGCAAGACAAAGTAAAATGAAACGCAGAAAATATTTCCACCATCTGTGGCTTCATATTGCCTACTCCATTATTTGAGGACAGATATGCTCAGACCACTTCTACATATGCATTGTAATAAACACTCAGTCCTTTGCATTCTCTCTTTCACTGAAAAGAATTGTTTCTATTTCCTCATAAATGAGAGCCAGTGAATTCTTATCGCTCATAACTGCAGCATGATCAATACTATAAAATAAATGTTATAAATGTAGATGTATTACATTGTCTTAGTTAAACTGCCCTTGGCATTTACTGGAATTTACTCAGCATAACCCTCACCCTCATTTTAAGCAACCACTGGAGAAACAGAGAAAAAATTTTGAAACTGTGACTTCTTCTGGATTCTCAGAGTTATATTCACCCAGCCAAGAAGCATAATTAAACATCTCTCTGTTGCTCTCTTTCTCACACGCACACACGTTTGTATGTATATCAGACTACATGAATAGAACAGGAGTGTTCAAAATTTAACCTGTCTTATCTAGTTGATATGAAGCTTTTTCAGCACAGGAATCGTGACTTCTGCTGTCTGCATACAGATGCTACCAAAACTCAGGCCCTAATTTTCCTATTTCTGCATCATATATTATCATAATATAAATGTACTATTAGTACTGGAAGCATAACCAGGAAAGAGTCCCTTATTTTTGCAGCCAACATGACACCAAATCACAACACACGTGTGAATTTGTATTGCTACTTATTTGATCTATTAGCACACGTAGACTTCACCGTTCCACACCAACAAAATACAAGAGGTTCATAACCAAGATCAAGATCATAAATAAGACTGGTATTCAATAAGCTTGTTCTTAAAGTTATTAACACACCAGGTAACAATCTGAGCACAGGTGCAGCCATACACAAAACATCGTGCAGATTCAAGAGTCACTAGGGATGTAACAGCGTGATAGATACTTTTTTGGGGGAGAGAATATATGGCTGTTTTAACTCCAGCATCATAACACAAGATTGAAGTCGCCAGTTCTGCTCCTTGGCAGCACTGTTAGTTAAGCAACTTTAGGTCCACTTGGCTATTTCACACTCTCTCTTGGCTGCTGCTTGAAAAGAACAAGGGAGAACACAGTGAGGGAGAGGTTACTTAAAATAAATCTTGGCCTATGCAGTGGCTGAGGAAAGAGTTACACCACTTTATCACATACCCTTTGTACAATGTTAAATCTAAATTAATTAAATAAATCAGTTGATGAAATCACCCTATAAATGTGACAGTACATCATAATTCACTGCAGCTGCACGAGCAGGGAGCAGATGGAAGACGCTGGATTTTTCTTCGAGCTGAAGTGCCATTTTGCTAGTCCATTCTATTTCTTTTAAGATTACTATAAACGCATGTGTACAAAGGGCCTGATTCTGCAGCTGCTTCTTGCACAGTACTTCACTGTGAGGAAGCTTTCCACAAAGAACAAAGCAGCTGCAGAACTGTACCTTTCACATTTCGTTCCCTCATAGGAGGAAAATCCTGGTCTGTGTTACACTGGTGGAAGGGAGGACAAAAGTTGGCTTTAAGTTTAATTGTAGTCCATTAAGAAGTGAAATGATCCTCCCTGTTGTTCTCTAATTATGCACTGTACATTAAACAGAGTTCTTTTAACAAGGGTAATTGTTTCCTCTGAATTTCAAGCTTCAGTACCAACAAGCAATGTGGATTTGGCTCATTGCAGGCAGCACCTCCAGCAGAAAACTACATGCTTTAGGCTAGCTAGAATTGAAATGTCTTAATTCACCTTGACACCTTGCAAAGTGAACAAGGAAAATCTGAAATAAAAATAATTTGAAATAGTCAGTAAGTCCCAAATGAGTTGACTTGGAAATATTTTTCTGGAACAACGTATGGCTGTGTGAAAGGCAGAGCTGGCAGCCTGGCTCCCAGAAGCAGGCTGACCACCTCAGCCAGGAGCCTGTGCAGGTGGACTTACTGCCCGTGGAGCTGCACGCTGCTAGCACGGCAGCTCTGGCAGCCTGCTGGAAACTGCCAGAGCTGCTTTGCTCCATCCTTAATTCAGGTCCTTGCACAGTGACGTGGGAGAATGGAAGGGTGATAGGCAGCTCTTGGTCTCTGTTTTCATCTTCAGTGACAGAGTGCAGAGCAATGTGCGTAGTCCCTTATCAGAGGAAGCCAGCATGTGTAATGCCACCTGTCCTGGGTAGGGACAGTAATGCCAAAGAATCAAATAAGCTCTATTTGCAGCAACTTGTCTCATCCAAAAGCATACCAAAAACAGCACAAATCCTTCCATATGCTTTGCTGGATTTGAATTTTATTTTTTTAAAAATTCTCTCTGAAAAGCGTCATCAAGCTCTGACGAGTAACAAAAGTAATCTCCAAAACATGAATCAGAGGGGAAAGGAAGACCAAGGAATCTGGAAAGTGTCCATATCTAGATTCCACACTCTGGCAAATGGGAATGATTCCTACAGAGTACAGGCTGAGGCCACTAGAAGACTGGGACTCATCTTCCCTTCTCATTTAAAACCGGCCTTAGAAATGAGGGTAAACAGTGGTAATATATTGAACACTCATGAGTATCTTGCCCAAACACTGACTACTAAAGACAATAAAAGACAGAGAAAACCACCCTTATTTTGCTGAGAGCACTGCTTGAGGGCGGTGGTATGCATGGACACAACTCCAGCTCTAGGGGAAGAGAAGGGAATTTCTTTTCCTACTGAGATGCCTGAACACAGGTAACTATATTGTGCCTCCCAATTTCCCAGCCTGCATCCTCGCTGTTTATAGACAGAAACATGCAAAGAGAGGTAATGCATCTACCCTGAGTTGAACACTCATCATGATCAGAATCAGTCTTACAGTTCGAGTTTCCGGAAGCCAGTCTAATGGAACAGGGTCAGTGCAGAGCTGAAAAAGTTACATGTTGTTATTTTATCTACACATTTCATCATCTGCCATACTTCTAAACTTTATTTTGAAAGTTTAAAGATTCTGTACACCATTACACCTGCCACTCATTAGATTAGCATTCTTTCTTCCCACTCTTATTTGTTAGGCGTATTTGAAAGCTTGGGCTTATAAAATTGATCCTCAAGTACTTGAAGATCAAGAGTGAATTTTAATTGACACCATTACAACTATTTGCTTTAATATTAACTTTCAGATCTTAAACTTACTAGATAATTGCAGTCTATTTATATTGGAACTTGAATAGTTATTTTGTTTCTCTTTAATCGTGGCAGTCAACAGCCTTTTTGTCAAGCTATAGGACGCTTGAGAGAAAGTGAAGCTGCTTAACAAAACCATCTGTTATGCGGTCTAGATGAAAGACCTTAATGATTACTTCCATAAGAGAATTCTAAACTTTATCAGTTTCAGAAAAATACAGGAAACATTTTCCTTCCCAGCCTTTTTATTTTATTTTTTTTAATCATTATTTATATTTTATGGAGGTTGGAGACTAATGGTAGTTTTTATTTGCAGCAATAACCTGAAAATATGGGATTTTGATTGAAATGGTTGATAGTGACCCATTGAAATAATATGCTTTCATATTCTGAGAATGGTCACATTAGTTTTGAAATCAGACTGGTGGGGTAAGATACAACTGAGCAGGAAGAGGACAGATGTTCTGTAAATTGAGAACAAACAGAGAGTGGTTTCCAACACTATTTTAGCCACTAACCTGCAAATGAGAAGGCACACGAGAATGGGCTAAAAAAAGCTGACTAATTTAATGGAGAGGTAATTTTTTTGGTTGTTGTTGCTATTGTTTTGGAGGATTTTTTTGGCACAGTGTTTTTTTCTTTGTTTGCTTGGGGTTGGGTTGTTTTTTTTATATATATTCTATTATTCTCTATTTTGGGGAAAAAACCAAACCCTTCTTGAAAATGCAATGTGTTCTTACTGTCCAGGTCATGATTTGGTTAAAAATTAAATATTTAAATACAGAACAGACTTCTGATCTTAACTTTCTAAACTTAAACTTGCGATCACACCATTGGTGGAGATTGCATTGCTCGAGACAAAACATGGAATAGCTCAGCTAGTACTGATGCTGATGCTCAAAAAATGGCAATATCATGGCACAAAGCCTTAAGGTGCTCGAATGAAACAAAACCAATCTTCCTGACCTGGGTGAATACTGTGCAGATACTCCAACAATGCACACACATTGAAAACAAGGCAAAGTTAACAGCTGATCTACCTACGTGCCAAGACATTTTACATTGATTTGTGGGGTCGGAGATACAGATCCTAATAATAAAAAGAACAATAAAAATAATACCACACACAAGTAATAAAGATATCACCTTCAAGAAAAAAAAAAAAGGCAGCAAAAATGGATGTGCTTCCATTAGACAAGAAACCCAGCAGCCTAATTTAGGTGTGAATTCAAGACCAGTCCTCGAAAAGCAACAGTGAGAGAATACAGATTCAAGTTTGACTGTCTGGGTTATATTAATCTCTAAATTACTTAATGCTAACAACTGTCATGCAGCATGTGAGAGCAAGATTTGCAGAGAAAAAGCAAGACTTTCCCAGGTACATTTATCACAGAAAAGAAAAGAAAAAAAGAGAAGAGGAAAGAAAAAAAAAAAAAGGCCAAAAAGAAAAATTGATCGCCAGCTGTGACTGTGGGATCCCAGGGGCAGTTGTTAATTTTTTACTTTCTGTCTTTCTCTGGTCTATGCTATGACATAATAATACATCCATCAATGACAGCAGATTTCAGAAATTAATAAACTACCTTAAGAACTGGAGGGATAAGTTCCCTTTATCATATTTCAGTGGTGATTTTATCCAAGAGTAATAGGTGATACAAGATCTTTCCTTCTAGACTTTTCAGCTGTTTATGCTGCCATTGCGACACATGGCAATCAGAGAGCACTGTGCCTTTATTTCACAAAAGTATTGACAAAATAATAGAAGTGAACTGATAAATCCCATGTGTGACTTAAGTTCTAGAGCAGTCCTCCTACTCTGATGTAGAAAAGCTTTATAGTAGGCTTCCTTTGTGATCCATAGCATTGAATTTGGTTTTTTAAAATACCTAATCCAACAGTTTCAAATTCAGTAAAGAACATTGCACCTGATCTGTGAATTATTTTAATAAGTTGAATAGCTAGAAATATCTCTATCAGCCGATTTATATAAACTCCAAGCTTTACACAATACAGCTTGAACTTCTTCTCACTTATCATTACTAGAACTGCTATCTTATTAACATTATATACGTCTACTCATCATTATGACAGAAAAACAACATGGTCATATTTACAGCAAGAGTCACAGCTGTGGGTGTCCCTTACAAAATGAAATTAGTTTTGATTTTGTGTCATGACAATGTTCATTAATGACACGTACACTAAAAGGGCAATATCAGACAGACCCATGAATCATTGCAACAATAAAAAATTAGTATCTTAGTGAGGGTCCACATGCTTCTCTCCTCTGACTTCTCACATGTATTAGAAGGTTTTCCTGTAAAACTGTTGGAATGTGACTCTGCCCTTCAAGGAGGAAACCCATGGAATACAAAGATGGTACAACAACTATGTGTACTAAACAACAAAAATCAACAAAGGCTCAATGAACCCTATTGATCACCTGAATAAAACTGCTACCCAGATGGATATGATAAATCTTAAAACAGCAACAAAAACTGCTCATGGTCCTGTACCTCCCCATTTATTATTTTTTTTTAACTCATCCTAGAAATAATGTTACTGTCAGAAATCAGCTAGCTCAGAGAAAGCCCTTAGCTGGATTTGCAACACAATTTTAAAATGTTTTATTTAAAAAAAACCCAAAACTATTTTAACACTTTCTGAGACGCTTACATCAGAAAATAATTCCCTAAGTTATAAGATATTTGATACAAGAAGCAGTTCTACTCTACATCTGCAAAATATCCGATAAATTATTGGGAAATCATTAAATAAAAATGACTATGATTTCTTAACTTTTCAATCAACATCTGAACATCTTAAAATTCAGACAAATACACTCATCTATATGACACTGCAATAACAAAAGTTTTGTGATTTATAAGGAACATAACTTGCTATGTGAACAAATAATACTGGAAATACTAGGTACTAAATCTTATCTTTATAGCAGCATTGAAGGCTACAGGCTAGAGATGTATGCAAATAAATTTCAGTTTAGTTGCACATAAAAAAAGATGATAAAGTTTAAATAAAATAATAAGGAACTTTTTGTTATTTAGTTGATTTTCTATCAAGATTATAATCGCAGTAAATAACTTAGATTTGGAACCACAATCTTTCTCCACGTGGAAAAGTACGACTATAGCTGGTACACAATTAAAGGAAGGAAATTTCACAAATTTCCATACCAAAGGCTCTTTCTCTTTTTCTTAATTTAGTATATATTAAAAGAAAAATTTCACTAATGGAATGAATGAGTGTATTTAAAGGATATCTTCTTGTCTCTCTCTCTTTTTTTTTTTTTTATTAATTTCATTATTTTAACAAAATAGCAATATTTACTTTTCAGAGCAAACTTTAGATACAAATTGTATTGGCCTAATTCTTGAGAAACTGGTTTTAATGTGCCCTGGATACACACTAAAAAGAAAATGGGACATTAGGTCATAATTTTGGGGGGTTATTTAGTTAATAATCTTCCTGCTAAGAATATAGACTATAGTTTCAAAACACTTGCCCTCAGCAATCATAAGTAGGGAAACACATAAGAGTTGGTAGGAAAAGCCATATATGCTTACGATCTGATTCACTCCAGCTCATATGAAAATACCATCATGGTTCTTTAGTTTCCTTTTACATCAGCTGACTGTTTAAACTATCAAGGATGTTAGAATTGTTGGTTTTCATTATCTTAGAGACAACTGGAAGGTATTTAACCATACTTTATTCTCAGATTTGTGTAAAAGTTAACTGGCCCTACAAGAATGGTCTGCTATCTCTAAGTGAGGTTCAAAGAAAGTCTTTCATTTTAAATATCCTGTGTAATTACCGTTACTGACACTAAACATGTAGTGGTTTTATTTTCCTTGAAAGGCAGACATCACTAAACAGTAGTTTGTGAAATGCATACACATATCTCTACCTATGGAAACACCTATTTCTCAAATTACATATAGCTTAAAAAAAAAAAGAAAATTTACAGTTAAGATTCATTACTTCAATTTTATAGTGAAAAAAGAATAAAAATACAGTACTTTGTACGCTAAAAGGCTTTGGTAGATGACCAGCAAGTAGTACAAAAGATAATCTCTCAAACATGAAAATGATTGCAAGCATAAATGTGCAGTCAGTGTTAAACAAGCCATCACTTCCTCCTCCACAGGTAGAGGAGATATGGCAATATTACAGTTTCTGAATAGCTAATGTTCACTAATAAGACAAAAATCTTTATGCCAGAGATAACTGCTACTGCTTGGTAGGAGTGGATGGACTAAAAAAAGAAGTTAGCTGTGCTAAAAAGTTGTGCTGTCCCAGCCCAGCCATATTATTTCATGTATTCTTTTGGCAAATGAGACAGAAATTTCCATTCAGAGGATGAGAAACTACTTCAAGCAGGCATTCTGCAGGCTCCAACAAGCTTTTCAAAGCCACTAGGAAATCTCTGATAGGAAACACTGTACTGGCCCTTCAAAAAGAGAAGAATGACAGAAGAGGAATATAGGACAGTCTCTGGGGCTGTTTCACATATGTACTAAGAAGAAATAATTCAACTGATATTTATCACAGAATGTTAAGGGTTGGAAGGAACTTCATTTAGTCCAAACCCCCTGCCAGAGCAGGATCCCCTAGATAGGTCACACAGGAACATGTGCAGGTGGGTTTTGAAAGTCTCCAGTGAAGGAGACTCCATAAACTCTCTGGGCAGCCTGTTCCAGTGTCTGTCACCCTCACTGTGAAAAAGTTTCTCCTTATGTTTACATGGAATCTCCTCTGTTCCAGCTTGCACCCACTGCCCCTTGTCTGGACATCACTGAGAAGAGCCTGGCTCCATCCTCCTGATGCTCACCCTTTACATATCTATAAACATGAATGACATCACTCTTCAGTGTCCTCCAAGCTAAAGAGCTCCCTCAGAAGGCAGATGCTCCACTCCCTTAATCATCTTTGTGGCTCTCACTGGACTCTTTCAAGCAGTTCCCTGTCCTCCTTGAACTGAGGGGCCCAGAACTGGACACAATATTCCAGATGCAGCCTCAACAGGGCAGAGTAGAGGGGGAGGAGAACCTCTCTCAACCTACCAACCACATCCCTTCTAATACACCCCAGGATGCCATTGGCCTTCCTGGCCACAAGGGCACATTGCCAGCTCATAATCATCCTGCTGTCCACCAGGATCCCCAGGTCCCTTTCCACTACATTTCCAACACGCCAGTCCCCAACCTATACTGGTGCATGGGGTTATTTATAGGCATAATATGAAAGTAAATGGGAATAGCATTAGACTTCTCCTAAGGATGTAGCTACACATTCACTCATATTGGTGACAACACATGTTAAATAGGCCTTGGAATGCTTTCTTGTCCTGCCAAGAGATTAATTTTACATGATAATACAAAATATTCCTTACTGCTGGCCTCTGAAAAACATTTATGTCAACAACTACGTATGTGTATGTGCTCACACATAAAGTTAAATGACATGAAAGAAAAACTGGCCTACTAAAATGATTTTAAAAGGAAGAACTACAGTATTTACTGGTAGAAAACTTTTTTTTTTAAACCACCCAAACACAAAACAGTCCCCACCAAAACCCCACAGAATATTTCCTATTATTGATGGTTAAGGGTAGTCTTTGGAAGATAATCTGAAAATATATGGCTAGCTTCCTCTGACAGGCTACATTTTCAATTTCTCACATTATGTGAGCTTGTGGATCAATGGCTCAGAAATTTTCCTGTTCTAGTCAATTGTGCCCTGCAGTCTTATGCTATGGCTGGGCAAACACCCAATTCCCAGCTTGCCACCTCCCTGACAGATGTTATTTCCAGGGATGTTGATAGCTTCCAAAGAAAATGCCAAATTAAGAGCACTTGGCAGTGACCATCTTGTCCAAAACAAGTTTGACAGAAAGAAACAGAAATCAAAGTGATTCAGTGGTCAATCCAGAACTGGGAAAGCATGTGAGAGCAGAGAGAAATGTTTTCCTGGCAGCTGAGGTGGACAACAGGCATCCTACAGAGCTTGGGTCCTATGGGGTGCACTGTGGAAGCAGCTCCTCACCCCCCCTTAGAGACATGGCTCACACCCCAGTCCAAGGACTATTTAAAAGGGAGAGGTTCACCAGGGAAAATTATAGCTTCTTTTTTTCTTGCTCCGGATAGCTGTGGCAAAGCAGAGCACAGTCTGGGGCCTGAAACATATGAGGTTATGAGCATACGAGTATTTGAGTTAAAAGATGGGTACTTGTAACGTGTATGACATTATCCAGGTAGGTGGACCCTTGCCACTGGTACCTCAGTGCCTATACCAACATACTTATAAATTATTGATGAATAAAAACAATAAGAATAAAATTTGACTTTAAAATAACCAAGACTGTTATGGCAACTGATTGGTATTCAACCGATTTTTAGAAACAGATACATGGATTATTTGGGTGCCCTTTCCCTTAATGACCTGAAAGACAATGTCATCTCTTTTCTCCTCATGAAGCATCTCAAGGAGAAGCAGCTTTCTAGGAGTTCATCATCTCCGTGACACCAAAGACAGAAGGAAAGGCAATTTTCCAAAAGAGGAGCTGGAGCAAAATCTCTAGCATGGAAATGCCTGGAAGTGTACAGTCATTACAGATTACGTACGGAGGAGGAGCCACACTTTGTAATCTTAAATCCAGAGTCAGAAGTCCATCCTCTGAAACACTTTCTCTCTGACACCACTGTAAACCTTACTGCATTAAGCAAATCTATCAAACAGGCAAGTTGCTTCACTCTTGATATACAAAGACAGCAGAGAGGTCCTGAGCGGTGGCAGCAGAGACAACACAACAGCTGGGCTTGGAGATACAACCGGAGTTACAGGCTCTTTAAAGCCTCTTTCATACTCTGTCCATTTTCTTTATAAAAAGGCAAACCATGCGTGCAAGTTGCATCTTTATTTTTCTGCTGAGGTGACTACTATGTTTGCCAGCTTGCAAAGATGCAGTGAAATTGATTTTAGTTTCACGCTTAATGGCTGTGACGCAAGTGGCACCTGCACACCACAGAGCAGACTTCCCCCAGCACTGACCTTTGACTCTCAATGCTCACGGCTCTAAATGGATCTAAGCAACGTGCTGTTTTGTGGAAAGGACTATTAGATGATTACTGTGAAAATATAAGACACTACCAGAATATTAGCATAATAAAATATAAGCCAATAAATACAACAGTTGCTTTTTGAAATATAATTTCCAGTCAGGCAACTACATAGATATACAAACAACACATAGTGTCTATCCTCTTTTAAATATTTACCCTTAGAATCTTGTGGAAAATTACACTAGTGTTCTTGGTTAGATTTAGGGTTTTTTTTGTATGGTTGTTTGGTTTGGTTTTTTTCCTAGAATATTTCCAGCTTATTTTTCCTGCTCCCTGCTCATAGCTCTTATTTCTCACTGACAGACTACCAGCTGAATATCAAACAATCAGTGTTGATTAAGTTTATAAAAATGGAGTTCCTCATCTTGTAATCAATATTTTTGTTGAATTGTAACACTATAAATTTTCCTGGCCATTTACTTTATTTCCCTTTCCATACGAACTAACCCTTCCCAAGTGGTAGTTAGGAATGTAACCTATTCATACATTAAAATGATCTATTACCCAAATCCCCAGTGTGCTGTTTTCTGTAATAGATGTTTAAGTACCGTACCTTATATGTACACACAAATGCACATGAATGGATAAATCACTGAAATATTTTTGAAGTTCATCCCACAGAAGCTACACGCATTCCTTAATCCCTTCCAAAATATTGACCTTTAATTAACCTGAGCCACAAATTAACATGCAAATCTGTATTTAAATTGCTTTCTTCTAAAATAAAGTTTCTCTTAAAATCGTCCCAACATCCCAAAGCCTGGAAGAAAAACTGCAGAAGCAAGGAAATGAATGAATATGCATGGATTGTAGTGACCCTTTTTTTCTGATTAGTATACATTACCTTTTTGTCTCTATGCTATTTCCAGTATTTATTTCTTTACAGTACAGAATGAAACTTTATAACCCACCTTCCCATGGTTGTATTCAGCTGTGACATGAATGAGAATGCTACAGAACGGTCTGTTACTATTTTCCCAGAAGCATCTTTCATATGAGATACTGAAACTTTAAATGCTCTCCCTACACCTCTTTCCACCCCATAAATGAACTCCAGTCCATATTACATAACACCAAGTTTCCCTAGCAACACGGGATTTCTATTATGCCCACAGCAGCATGTATGTGCACTGTGAAGTTCATGACAGTTAATGGCATATCTAGTCTTGAATACAAGTACTTTAACAGGCCACCAGTTTTAGCCCATGGTTAACTGGAAGAAGATTGATTCAACATTCAGAGGACTTTTGTCCTATGTTAAACCTATTCTTCAAAGGTGCTTATATTGCTATTTTCATTGCCACATCTGCCCAATGCCATGACCTCTTCATAGCTACATCTGTCAGGAAAAGTTATGTTAACTCCTTTTCTGAATGTGCTTTACGACCTACGTATTAAAAAAAAAAAAGTAAAAGAAATAGAACTAAAAACAAACCTGAAGGAAAACAATCCAGGATTTATCTTGCACAGCTACAATACAAACATCATCTCATGTTAAAAAAAATCCCAAACCAAAACAACAAAACAAAACCACCAACAAACAACACACCAGGGAGTAAATACTGCCTTTTATGTTGACTCTGTTTGATTCAGGCACCTCTAATGTATATGCTAAGAAACCCCCCTGATGGAGGGCCAAGATTCAAAGGGGATAAGCTGTTGTAGAAAACACTACCAGTTATCAGTGACAAAATACTTTTTTTGACCTACAAGTGATGTGATACTTTTCTAGGATATAACTAAAGAGAAGACTGTATGTTGTTGCACTTAGCCTCTCCTCTATCGTGCAAATCATCTCACATCCCATCAGCAGAGTAAAAGGGAGGAATGAGCAAGAAGTCGTCCAAGTGAATGCAACAATACTGAAATCAGGATTCAAAGGGTGAGGCTTGAGCACTCTGGTACCCGCTATCTCTTTAATTATGTGGAACACACATTCAGTCCTCATAGAGCCTCACAAAGTCCCCTCAAAATTTGGGGGTGGATTTTGAAAGCTTTTGATCAGCGTGTATACAATAAATCAAAACTCGTTTGGTTAAAATACACACAAGAGCATGAGGGACATGTTGGACATGTGCAGAATACTGTTTACATGGCTTATTGAAAATCAGGATCAACTTTTATAGAGGTTATGTTTAGCTCACTAAGCTTGATTATTCTGGTTTTAGAGTACTAAGATTAATTCACACCCAACCATAATTTTCTAAATTACTGAGTACTATCACATGAGAAAGTAACCTATTTCTTGTCTATCAAAGACAGAAATGCTCTAAAATACATGCAACACTAAAATTCTTATCAGAGACCTCAATCCTTAATGAATGTCTGTAACTTTTATGATACCAGAGCAAATGTAGGCACTGGAGAACAGAAATTATTATTGCAGGGAATGTTTTACACCACATTGAAGAGCATTCTGAACTGAAAACTTTATAAAGCTTTTAAAACATTTCTTTAAAAAAGGTTGTGGGAGGCAAGGAATCAGAAGCCTTCAAATTCCCTGAAAGAAGAATTCACATTCTTAGTTATGCATACTATTCATCTGCCTGACTTCAGAGTTTGTGAAGCTTGTCATATCTTCAGATGAACTTGTCAAATAATTATATCTCAGATTAAGAGATCTGGGTGAAGACATACCCGATTCTCCTTCCAGCTCCTCCGTTAACTTTTCTGTGATTATTAACCTAATATTGAAATGGGATTTGTAATGGAGCCTAAATGAATTCCACAGGGAAATTCCAATTAAATTCTCTGACAAAAGGGCACCTCAAAAGTCTCAACCATAATATTCCAGGACATCAGCTTCACTACCTGTGGAATAATTTAGTTCTTTGACTCACAAGACTTTTGTAACAGAATTAATAATCAAAAATTACTTCAACCTTTTATACTAGGAAGAGTGTAACGAAGTTGGATGAGAAAAGTACATGTGTTTGAATACATATATGAATAAAATTATTCTTAATTCAAATAGATCTATTTTAGCATATATGTAGAAATCTACTGTAAAAGATTATCAACTCCCTAGTGCACTTCACTGGTGTCTAAAGGAGTTCAACACATTAGGATGTAAAGCTCACTTATGCTAATAAAAACACAATGGCTCTCTCAACTGTTTATGATCTTGTCTGTGGAAAATGATAGCAGAGGTGCATAGACCAAGAGACAAAAAAAAAAAAAAAGAGGTGAAGCAGGTCAGTTTGTACACTAGTACAGTCTACCTCAAACTAAAGAGCTGCCTGTAGAACTTGCATTAGCAGTCAAGTACTCACTCTATTCATGTGTGATTCTGGGATGAACAACGGAAAAACGACTGTTGTGCCCTTATATACACACACAGTGCATATATTCCATGCAACTGAGAGCTAATTAGACACACAAAAACCAACAAAAAATATAAGCACGCTGAGTTATGTGTTAAAAATTTAGGAATTGCCAGAACTATTGTGACTTTTAGCTCAAATTTGGTCCTGTGTAGAAATATAGTGCAATCCAGCCTTCAATTATATAGTTTTTCCATATATTTTCTTCCGGAAGACCTGCCTAATTTAGCCTGTGGGTATGTTAGATTGTACACTCACCTAGTGTCACGGTTCCTAGGAAGGAAGGGAATGGAGAAACTTTGTGAAGAAAGAATTCAATGTGCCTTGAAACATTCTGAGATTCTGCCTTTTTCAGTTCTAAAACTCCTTTCTCCTCTGCACTCCACACACGTGTACTGGTGGAATGTAAGACTGGCATAGAAGTTAAGCATAACAACATTTTGATATAGTTACTCACACTTCAGTTCCCATAGGTTAATGGTCACTTTGGCTTTGTGTTTTTAATGATTCCTTATGATAAAAGTATTACTGAGAAATGCAGTTGACTTCAGAGCATACACTGGAGGAAGTATGGGACTCAAACCAGACAAAATAGCCTGTCAGAGGAGAAACCACAGAAACTGCCTATTTAAGTGACAGCATGCACAAGTGTAGTTAGGAGACCAGAGTCAAGGCAAGTTTGGATGTTCTGATTTTATATGTCCCTTGCTAAGAGGAATGTTTTGATGACCAGTTACGACACATAAGTAAATGGGCTAAGGATTAGAATTATCTTTAAATGCAAAATTTGGCCCTAGAGTCACTTCATTAACTACGACAGAATTGTTTGGAAAGATGCAGCACAAAGTGTGCCCTTGGTGACCTCGCTGTTCAAAATTACTTCCATAAACGGGCAACAGTATTAAATTGCTCCCAATAATCTCCTCTTTTCATTGACCACCAAATAAAATCTTCTGATTTATGTATACATACACATGTATAAACATGTGTGCAAACACCCACCCTCATATACATGTGCTTAGGAAAAACATTGTGGAGGAAAGCCCTCTCTTGTCATAAATTAGGACATAGAAATCATGAATCCTCCCGAGTCATGAATGTTTGAACTAGAACCACGTTATCGTACTGGAAAGTATGTCTTATGGAAACTCCTACTGCATGATTAACTAGTGTCTAAATCCCTGAAGGGAAGCAAAACAATTATTCTTAACCATAGAGCAGTAACTGCATTTGTATTAATGCAAGGGAAGATGAGGACCATCTGCAGAGCCTTCTAATAGGCAGCTGCAATAAAAAAAATACCCCAACAATCTAAACAAATGCATTTTTATTGCTCTCTCAGAAGCTGTGAAGTTCCTGCTTTGGACACTGCAAGGTACGAGACCAAGACAGTCCAAGTACGGACTAATTCTGCTTTTGCTTTTAGACTGCAGGTGTAAAGCAGCAACAGCAATTTCACAGGGGGAGCCCAGAACGGTGAGACCTGCACAGCTAGGTAGCTATCACACAAACCCTGAAGGAGCAGAGCAGATACTTATAGGATGAAAAGAAACTGCCAAGGAATGGGAGAGAGACTATTTATGTCCACTTCCAGGAACACTTACTATACAAGTCAAAAGGGGCCAATGGAAACCACAGCACAGAGCATTGGTCCTCACAGTCTCTTTGCACTGTGACCTGAAAATTCATTGACTGTTTCAAGAGCTATTTAAAGCACACAGTTCATGCAAATAAAAAACAAACAGTATTTCAACATAGTAGGTGGTCCATTATCAAGTTTGATGTATAGCTGCTTCAAAGCTGCTTAAAACACAGCTGCTTATTACTTATTTGTAAGGAAATATCTTATTAATAAGGATTGAGTGAAAAGAATGGATATGGATATGCCTATATATTTAGCCTACATTGAGCTAGGTTGCTACAATTTAAAATTGTATTTGATGTAGTCTAATTAGAAATATTGATTAAAGTGAAGCCAGCTCACTGGAAGGATGATGACGATAATAGACTAATAATAACAATTGATTTTGCTTTGATAAATGAACCAAAATGTGAGCTGAAGGTACTTAGATTTTGACCTATGGATGACCCAGATTCCCTTTTCTTCTTTGCTTTGTTGAGTTTCTGAGATTTGCCCAGAATACTATTAGAATGATAAATCTGAAAACCACGTAATTCACAGGAGGATTTGACAACAGCCGCTTCTACGATGGCCCATTTTGAAATGCAGAGTTGTTGGGTACCCCCCTCACTCCACTCTGGCTTTACTGAATTACATGTAGTGTGTGAGCAGCAGTAATAGTAATTAAAAATAATGAGGCCTGCTAGGTCTGCTAATTCTATTATCTTTATAGCATCAAGCTTCAAGCAACTCACCAGCAAAACAGCCCAGATGAGAAATCTCTTCAGAAGGCTTAGTGGTTGTTTACAGTGTAACAGGATAATCTTTCCAGACTGGAAATAAATAAATAAATCAAATCAGAAGACACAATCAAAAGCAGACATTAGCAGACGCGGCTCAGGAGAAAACAAAGGTAAAATGGGTTGATAAGTGGCATAAAACTATTCTATTTTACCATTTTTTTTTCTCCCCACAAGAAAATTGTGGTAAGTAAATAAGGTGCTGTATCATTACTTTTCAAAATGTATTTATTTATTTACAAAAATTCCTATTTCTTCATGGTGTAAAATGAAGAGTAGAATTTTGCATGCTCTGACTTTCTGTGCATTCTGTTAGTTCAGTGTAAAGAACAGTAAATTGTCCAGGAACCTTCTGCTACTTTCAGCTTCGGTGGAACCAAAACCACTTTTCTTACTTGCAGGATGGTAAAAGGTGGACCTGAGGTTTAGGTATAAACCAGAACTATGACACATTAGATCCTTTCTCTTTCAAAAACTATTAAACATAGAGTTGTACTTCATTGCTGCTACAATCTGATACTGTCTCCGAGCCCCACAAGCTACAAATGATCAATGGGAGATGATTTTTGCAGCTCACTAGCACTCAATTCCTTATGTGACAAATATAACAGTAGAATTTCAGTTCCTAGGTTTAACATTTGCAAAACAACTTGCGGAAGATGATTAAACATTGTGCAATCTTCCTGTTTCTGCACGCAACCAAAAGCAATAGCCTTCTGGAAAACTATGACTAGACACCCTCTGACTCTACAGTCTTATTCAGCAGCTCATTTGCATTCACTGCATCACCAGCTCTGAAGTAATGTCTTTATCCACCATGACTGGAGGCACATTTTCAGCGTTAGAGGTGAAAGATGCACGCGTGTGTGCACGTGCACACATCGGCTCTGGTGGGGAGCTTTCAGTAGTTAGTATTTTTTCTATCTCGTATCACAAGGTTTATCAAAGGAAGACAGCGTGGCTCTGATTACAGCATTTGGCCTCACTACAAGCATCCTCAAATCTCCTTTCAATCACAAAGATGACTGATGTCATTAAGAAACTGAAGAAGTAGCTATTTAAGAAGATGATCAGAGTGCATAGCAGTTTAAGCACGTGGAAACTACACAATACTGTTTATAAATGTTTCCCAAAAGCGTGATGCTCTTGCAGCAGTTTAGAAGGTAATCCAAACTGTCAGGCACTGTGGTAGCAGATATTGCTTGCAGACTTTTGGTGGGGAATATAATTAAACATAAACATATTCAAGAAATAGAACCCATATATTGCATGAAAATCTAGAAGTCTATTTATTTATTTATTTTTAAATTCAACTGAGAATAGAAATACAAAAACATTATTTATCTCAAGTATATTTTCCTGGTTTTTTTGGAACATTATACATTGATACTGGATGTCATTTAATTTTGCTATTTAAATGTCAAAATCAAAACTTAAAGTATACTGCAAACCAGGTTTATTTATTTAAACTTTCATGACACCACCATCATTTATTTGGAGTATTTCAACCAGCTCCAGGTCTTTCCACAAATTACTCGAGGATATATTCTGGGATATGTTTTATTTTTAAGATACATATCTTAATAATAAGGAGTTTGTAGGTTTACTCTTTTTAATGTATTCTTTATTCTACTTTTTTTTTAATGATAATGATAGATCATACTTAATAATTCTGTAAAAATGCACTTACCTTAGAGAAAAATATAGAGAACTTCTTTTTTTTCAGGGACATATTTGTACTCCTGGATTGGGAATATGCACAACTAAAGTCACTATAAGGCTGCTTAATTATGGGATTAGTGCCAGCAAAACTACTGCATCTCTATTCTCTGTAACATAGTAAAAAAATTAAAGAAAAAAACAATGAGATAAAAATTTAAAGCTTTGCATGAGAAAGAAGAAAAAAAAAATAGAGAACACCACATGCTTAACTATTCAATACAAAAATGAACATTAGCTTTGAGACAATTTTTCAGGTTTTTTTTTTTTCATTTCCTACAGCAACAGAAATAACTGAATAATAATAATAATAATGCAGATTATACTTATTTCAATAAACAATGTCCTTCACGTGACTTGCTTTCCCCATGGTTTGCTACTTTTCTTTCATTCTGTATACCTTATATTCCCAGTATTTCTATAAAATTCTATAAAATTACTGTACCATATCTTTTTGGCACATACAGTACATATGTAGTCTACTCAGAAAACACACCCATCTGCTAGAGTTGTATTGCCATCTGTCTGTGGAGTTGTCCACATCAGAAGCCACAAGGAGGTAACAAATAGCAAAAGCAAAGATCAGGGGCCAACATCAGAAATGAATACATATCTTGTGTATATTTCTATTAAATCACTTGCTAGAAACAGCTGGAGCTGAGGGGGGCCCGCAGGAGATGCTTACCAGCACCTTTCACATCTAAAAAACCCACAGGGAGACTCTTCCAGATAACCTGAAGTCTTGATCTCCTTTCCTTCAGAAGTGCACAATCCTGTTTTCCTGGGACTCGGGCAGAAATCCACTGCCTCTTCTATTTTATAATCCTACTATCAATACAAATGTTATCTAATGTGGACATTGTTATTTTAGGCCACATTCACACAAGAATCTTCACGTGGTTCTCCACACATCTCTGTACAACTACTAACTTTGTTTCCATCTGTTTTGCTTAGCACATGCAGAAGAGCAAAGTCAATTCAGCACTGTGTCTTTCACAAACCTTAACAAACTGAGATAAATTCCAAAACACACTTCCAAGAATAAGGACCAAAAGCATTGGACATCCAAGCACCAAAGCAAAATCCACAATGATTTTAATGGAAGCTTTGAAAAGAGTCTAAGTTCAGACTATGCAACCTCTGTAATGCAGAGGCTGTTTCATCTACCATCTCATTTTTTCATGCTCAATACCCTCTTCCAGGTATCTTATGTATTGTACTCATAATTTCTGTGGATTGGAGAATGCCATTCTCTGGATTGAGTGGAAATGGAAAGTATAGGAGGAAAAGTCACAGATATTTACAGCGGTTAGCATTAGTCAGAGTCCAAGGTAATGCTGGCAGAGAAATGCAAGGAAATATGAAATTGCTTTTCAGCCCAGTGCTGGAGAGTTGCTGTATGGAATCACAGGGAAGGTGATCAGGGAAAAATGCGTCAAAAACCAAGCAGCACGTGCCAAAGAGAGGCAGCCCATCCCTGTTTCGTTTCAGGAATTCACAACAAAGCACTGGAACTCCCAAAGAGAAAAAAAATGTAATTTCAGCTATAGCCTCTGAAAAAACAGGGCAACAATGTCAGCAGAATTAAAAATAAATAAATAAATAGTTCAAACAATAGACCCTTCTAAATACGTGGATTTAGACAACAGAAACAATCAATCTCAGCAGTGCAGGAGGAGCATGGGGGAAACTTATTACTCCAGCGAAACAGATCATATATCCACTCTCTTTGGGAACTTTCAGGGCAATCATCTGCATCATTGTTACTTTTAATTAAATGCACATTAACACAATGATGATAAAAGGCTTTTGTAAGATACAAGCAAGATGACAACTTATGGTACTCATCATGGTTTGTCTGAAGGAAAGTATAAAGAAGTTGATTATAAAAATCATCTTAATCAAACATCATTACAAGCTGCCATGTAGAGTGTGGCCTTACCCTCTGTTAGCAGTTCTTTGCTCTTACCTTGGGCTGACACTAATGACCATGCTACTGTAATGTGCACTGGATCAGAAACCTGATTCAATGAAAAATATTCCAAGTAAAAATGACTGGTTCTCAAGCTGAATCAGGTCCCTTGTTCTAGGTTCAAGGCATGATCACATAGACACTTAAATCAACCACACAGGAGGAACAGGGTGAGCATCAGGGAGGAAGGGTGGGACTGTCCCTTTTAAGAGCACTGTGGAATTATGCCAAGTAGAGCTGGCTGTATAATCTGAGCCTGGGCATCTGATCTTCTCCGAGGTTACAGTCAGACAAAGAGCACTCTTAAATAGATTCTGTTGAATAAAACATGCTCCAACATACATGCATCAGTTGTACCTCCTAAAGCACTTCTGAAATCTATAAAGTTATTTATCTCCCTATCAGCAGAGAAAGCAAAACCAGTCTTTTCAAATTTGTGAAAGAATTACAGAGGGGAAATGGCTAGGCAAGAACAATTAACACATTTCTCAATTATGCCTTGATAAAGGTTTATTCCCCTTCTCACTGTATGCTTACTTTCTACATAGAAATAGATAATTAATGGAGTTAAGCATGTTTTGTTAATGGCACTACAGAAAGGGTATCCACAAACCTACAGTGAACAGGTACAACAGCTATGCAAGTGAACTACCTCCAAGGACACCAGAAAGCCCCATTTTTATATATACACCAATTACTTATAGCTCTTTTGTACAAAGAAAAGAAAGGGAATAATTTTCTAAATGGCCACGGCTTCTCGTAAGCTCCTGAACTGTGCTGTAGCCAACATCTTTCTGGCATTGTCAGCCTTGCAAAGCCAGAATTTGTCTCTTTGGTATGGAGAGTCTTAGCTTTCCAAATAGACTGCTACTATAATTGCTTTCTGGCTCTTATTAGTGGAAATCCAAATTTTTTGAGGTTACCTATGACAAAACTGGTCATTCTTCTAAAAGTAATTGCATACACATTCCCAAAATTCTATAGTAATAGTCATCTCAGAAATATATGCAGTCATAGAAGTCTTACTGAAGACAATGTCAGAAAGAGTGGCCAGATTCCAGAGTTTATTTCCCAGCTCAGCTGTGTTTAGTGAGGATCATTTCAAGCAGGTCATCAGGAGACATTCGTACTGCTGAAAATAAATCAAAATATCATTGACTAGTGTTTTCCTATTGGGTCTATGACTAGGAACATGTTTCATCTGAACACGTGCCTAAAGTCCTTTCTTTTGATGCTAAAGAAATTGAAATTGGCTTCTTTACATATGATGGACATATCTGTATGCCTCAGTTTGGTATCTTCTAAGTAGAATTAAATCTTATTTGTTTTGTCTGAGTGACTATGTTGCAATAGCTCTGCCACTGAGAAAAGCAGATGCTGGAGCTGACCGTCCTAAACTCAAGTAAAAGTCTGCCGTGAAATGTAATTATTGCTCTTTTTCTCTTGTCTTTGTACTACCATGTCCTAAATCTATATTATTTGCAAAAGCAGAAATAGCATCACAAAATACTTTTGCTATACTACTAGCCAAAAATGACTTACTGTATCTCAGACTAAACATTTTAATCTGTCTACAATGTAAACATGGAAGTCATAAAAATAAAAACCTGTACTCAAGTTCTTTACTTCAGCATGCCTTTTAAATTTTACAGAATCTTACAAGATTCAAAAATCTGGAAAAAATGTAGAGCAAACACTGCCGTTAACGTATAATGTGCTACCAGAGCAGAACTGAGGAGATGAGACTCCTCGCAAAAGTCACTTTCACAAGTGGAAAAAAAAAATTCAACTGTTCAGCTCGGTGAGTATGCACCACTGCGGGCACCAGTCTGGTTCTGGCTTGGCTTGATCTGAGTCTCAGCTATGCCAGTCCTTTCCTCCTCCCTGCTCTTGGTTCCTACTTTTCCCTTTTGATGTCATTGACACACATACATAGACATGCCAAAAACTGGGTTCAGGGAACAGATTCAGCTGGAAATTAGCTGGGGAGGAGGAGAAACATTGACAATGAGGGTCAATGGGAGCAGCCTGCAATTAGATTGGCTTAAACTAATCTTGAAACAATACCCTTAGTACCCAAAGAGGCTATTCCTCTTTGTATCTATCAAGATGTGCAGAGAGTCAGCTACCCTATTTAATTGCAAAGGCATAGCTAAAAGCTATGAATGAGAAAGGAAGGAGATAGCCTTGTCTGAAACTTTATAATGCAACCTGGTGCACTGTAGACATAATAAAATTATATGCTAAGCCAGTCCACACATTAGAAGAGCAGCTGCCTAGTGCCTAACTATGAAATTACTCTGTAAATGAAAAGCAGGAATAAAGAGTAGCCAAATGGAAAAATACTTCCTGACCTAGCCAAAGAAAATAATTTATAACAGTTTCCCAGCACAGAGAAAGAAAAAGGGTCCATGCACAGCACAACGATGTAGAAACTCAACTGCAGGGTATTCAGCAAATAATGATAGATATTTGAATGGGTGTTTCAAAGATAGTTATCTGGAGGAAAAAGAGGTAGAGGGTTGGGGGTTTTTTACTATATAGTTTAATGAATATTAAAGATCTAAAAATTGCCATGTAAGAATAAGAAACCTATGCTGTATTAATATTTATATTAATGTAAAATCATCTGCACCTCCATATCACCTTTCATTCAGTAATCCCTAAATTCTTTATATATGGTGCACAACTGTTTCAAACCAAGGTCAATTCTCCAAAGTCAATGAAGAGGCTATTTTCTAGTTAGTCCATCCCTAAGTGGAACTTACAGCACTTTGTAAGCATGGAAAGAGTCACAGATTTGCCGCATTGCATGGCAAACAAAAGACAGACCCTAAGGTGTCATTCCTTCCTCTGTGAAATAAATAGCAAAAACTTCCCTTGTGTTTTTCACTACAACAGTTAGATTCTCAGCAAGTTTAAATTGTCTTAATTTCAATTAACTTAATGGATCTATAGCAATTTACTCCCACAAATGATGTGCCTTAAGTATTCTGATGCACTGGTTCAGCTATAACTAGGGGAATTCAATTCTAATTATTACCTTCCCTTGCCCCCCCTCCCACCTCCCCAAAATGATACTTTTATACTTTTGCCCATAACAGCTGTGGGACTATGGTAAGTAAAAATAAGTGCCTGTCTTCTTAATCTTGTCATCACATGGCTAATTAAAAACATGTCTCCATTTTGGAGGCCCATGCCTTGGAAAAACACTAGTTTTGGCAGACTCATCCTAGTTGCTAGTATATGTTTATTGACGTTAGGCAGTTTTGGATTGATAGCATTCTGCACGCAGGAGGAACAAGAGACATAATATTTTCTACAGACACAGAGAGATGAGAGCATAATTGGCACCGTACTGCCCGCATTGTACTCTTAACAAGAAAAATGCTGTTAATTTAAAAATTCTGTACCTGGCTACTGTCTTCTTTTTTATTTTCTCTTTTTTTTTTTAGGGTTTTTTTTTTTTTTTTTAATCTATCAGTTTAATAGAAGCCTCATGTCTTTTAGATGAATGCTAAGTATATACAGATTGAAATAAGCAAATATAGAGAGCACATATGGTCTGTTGATCTACTGGTTCTCTTGGATGCTGCAACTGAAATAATTATTACTGAACATTATTTCTGAATCACCATGGGACAATCAAGAAAAAAAATATTCTCAAAGTCATATTTTAAGATCACATCAGAATTAGGGCAGAAGCCAATTCTCCCAAACTTCTAGTCTGTACCTCAGACTTGAAACCTCTGTATTTTTAAAAAGAGATCTGGAGTTTCAAAGGAATAACAGATACACTCAAATTGGTGATCACTGTTTCAAATAAGGATCCAGCCCTCCCTAATTTCCACATCCAGTTACTGGATGCATCAGTCTTTTTCGTTGCTAAAGTTTCATGAGTTGTGCAAAGCTCAAGTCTCGGCTCTCCATGTGAACACTGAAAAAGTTATCCTTTTGAACAAGGTGGTTTCAGTGACTCAGTAGGTGATAATCTTCCTGCTCTTACAATCTCTAATGAACTCCGTTCACAGAAATAAAAAAGCCTTTATTACCTTTTCATTATAATAAGGAAAAAATACAAGCGTACTAAAGTATTTAACCCATTCTTATTTGTGCATATTTTGTCAGAATAGGAGTGCTACCTTCTTACCTATGCAAATCATCACTTTAGAATTTGTCTGCAACAGGTACGTGCCTCCCATCATTTTGCAACATGAACCAATTCAGAAGGTTATTTGGATTTCCCCTGTAACAGAAAAAGTCTTGTCGTAGCACTGCTGGTAGTGAAATCACCGGTATTATCACAGATCATGACAGGATGCATGCAGGCACAAGTTCCCAGGACTGGATAGAACAGAGTACTGAGAAGCAAACTAAAAAGTCATTTAGAAGCCAGTAATAAAAGTTATTTTATATATGCTAATACAAGAAGGTGATATCTGTTTCCCATGGCATGTAGTGTTCCTTTTCCCTCTTCCACTTATAAACCAGGGAAAACATTGAAGAAGAAAAAAAAAAAAAGTGGTTTAGTCATGCATAAGGAAAAAAAGAAAAAAACTTTTTATATATGTATCTATGTGTCTTTTATTGGAGACATTCACCTTTTGACTGCTTGAGATGCCTGTCTGGAAACGTGAACATTTGGTAACCGCATCTACTGTGAAGCAGGAAACAGAGGCAAAACCTTTTTCTACAGAGTGAAATGGAATGAAAATGAGTTCTGTAAGCTCGGTTGTAGATCACATAACCCAAAGCTGACTCAATTTCCTTCTACAGCTAACAAATTTAATCAACACCTTGTCACCAACAGACTTTCTGAGAAGGCTCCTGAGATTTAATGAACTCAACTTAGAAGTGCCAATGGACCAATATGGATGTGGGAAGTAGTCAAGACTTCTGCAAAACAAAAGAAAAAAAATCACAGCAAACATACTATTTGGCAGAAAAAGAACTCAAATTTATCTGAGAATATGGTGCTCTCTGGATAGAAAGTAATAAAGGAAGCATTAAATTTTGCTAGTCTTACTGAAAAATTGCCAAGTAGAGACATTACTGTAAATAATTAATTAAATGTCATTTTAAAAAAGAAAAAGGAAAGCTATAAATTTATTCCATAATGGTAATTACTTCTGATTGACTTAAAATTCTAGTGAACACAAACAAACTTGTGGACAAGAATGGATGTTTCTTCCACTAAAATCAGAGGTGGAGAGAGCTGATACACATCTTAGCAAACTGATTTATAGTCCTCCTCTTAGGAACATCTTTTTACACATCAGCAACGTTCTACTTCACTTGTTTATGAATTCAACATTTAAACTTTTCTGAAATGTTTCTGAGTCCATCAGCATTGATCCGTCATGATAAAGGATGCTTGCAATTTTTATCAGAGACAAAACACAATATCACAAAATATGAGAAGATTCTATTCCTAACAAATTATACGATTGAAAAAAATGCAACTATAGGATATTCCACCAGGAATTTTTTTACTGGGATACAACTGATTATGGCACTTCAACAGGAACAGAATTAATATTATAATTTCTAAATAAATTTAAAGAAAATAATCTATGAAAATAGACTAGAGAAGAATAGAAACAGCACAGAGAGGATTATTGAAATGAGAGTGGCTGATACAGTTACAGCCAAATAAAATATCCAACTATCCAATATTAAGAAATACGACCATATTTTGCTCCTTGGTAAGCTTTGAAAAATACTTAAAACCTGAGTTAACCATGGTATGCAGGAGTCCAGTGATGAAACAAGTCCTGCTTTAATTGGGCAAACTCTAAGCAAAGGAACAGTCACCTAACTAGAATATTCAGTTTAAGCAGAAGATGACAGACACAGAAAGACCAAGACGTGGCTTTAAGGCATTTTAGTACTTTCATGCTTCCTGGAAGAGATGATTACAGTAATAACTTGTCATTTTGGTTGATGTTACTGGATGAAACACTGCGGTACTTGGCTAATTTTTACTCAGCTGAGCTGCCAACTGGCTGTATGGTAGTCATTCAGTATCAGTTCAGTTTTGGCCTAGGGTTTTCATTACTGAATTTCTGTTTGGATAGTCTCAGATGTGGTAACTATGTCAGTACTATGTCAGTACGCTACGGTTTCTGCTGGAAGGCTGGTTATACATGTTTATGTGAGATTTCATCTTTGTGACTAAGCAGAGCATTATTCAGTTCTACAGTGAGCATAATTAAAATGCACAATTTTAGAAGTCCAAGATTGGTTGGTTTTTTTATTCCTTAAACAAAACTAAGACTTATGAGCTAGTAATGAAAAACATTAATATAACGGGGTTTGCAGTTCTGGAAAAACCCATATTAAACCCAGTCAGGCAAAAACTACAGTGTCACTGACCTCTGTCCAGCATGCAGCAGACCTGCTTCTTGCTGCCTACTCCCTACTGCAGTGGAAGCCTATTGTGCCAGCTTGTCACTGTGTTTAAGACTCCTCTGACGGCCAAACTAAAAATCATCAATCAGCGGGAGCATTTTGGCACACTGTGAAGCTGTAGCAGGAACCAAAACAGCCATTAGTCATTGTTTAATAGGATTTTTAAAAATGAGCGTGGTGAATGATACCTTTCAGCCCGCTTCTGTCTCCTCTCCCCAGCTTTCCTCATGTTCCAGAGAAAAGAATGAGAGTAAAAAGAAAAAACAACAGTAAGGTACCACACGTGGTAGCTGATATCCCATCACGGACACTTCAAATGGTGCCTCTAGTTGTTTACAGCAAAGTCCCTACAAAACTGACCCAGGGGGAGACCAAAGCATAGAACTAATGCCAACCTAAGTGACATTTTCCCCCTCCTAGTAACTCAACGATTTCATGTCTTTGTCTTTCAGACCTTTTTCCCATTAAGATAATCTATCCAATAGAATGTCACAATATGTTCTTATTAGTAGCGAAGTCCATACTTGTAGCAATAAGGTGGCTGACAAAGATTACTTTATAATGTATTTAGACTTCAGAATTTTTACCCACATCCACCAGCCAGTGATAAACATTTTCAAATCGATTTGAAAAGCAAGTAAAATTTTTTATTCTTCCACTATCACTACAAAGACACGTACAGGTTAACTGTGTAGTAACAACTTCCCCAACCACCTATCGCAAATAGCCACTTTTTTTTTTTTTGATTTGCACGTAGTCTCATATTTGAAGTTTGTAAAATTGTTTGGGACTTTTTTGTGCCTCGGTGTTTGGGGTGTTTTGTTTTTTATTCAAAACAACTGCTTAACCAAGTTGCACTTGTTATTACTAGGTTGAGCATATGCAAACTGCATCTATATGTCAAGCAGTTTCCACTATCACAGGCAGAATAACTGGGCATGAAAAGCCAAGATTTGGATAAACATCTAGATGTCTCCTTCAATAAGAATTCAAAGCCTGTCTATTCAGATATGTAAGTCCTGCAAATTCACCTACAAGAGAAGCTTTTATTTAGAAGGGCTCGTGCTTAAATTATTATTACTTTCTTCAATGCATTCTAACTTGGGAATTTACTTTTTATTTTCTAAGAGTTTTACTATGGATTAATACTGCTGACCTGCTGTAAAGCATGCATTGCCAAATACTGACAATAAACAGGCCAATAACTTGACTCAGGACGGCAAAACCTGTGCTCTCTATGTATCAAAATCAATCCTTCCATGAAAACAAAAGTAACAGGAAGCTTTATTTTTAACAAAAGACACCTTCATCCTGCAGGCTGCTCTCTGTAGACATTAGATAAAAGTTTTACCATTTATAACTCATGATAATTTATGTCTCATCAACATTGTAAAGGAAAAATCAGCACAAGATTAAATCCACACCAACGTGCAGCAAGACGAGACTGCTTTTCTCCTTGCTAGATTTGTTTTTACATTGCTCTACAGTTTCTGTGTTCTCTCCATGTAACATGGAAAGAAATCATGAAATCCCTAGTGAGGGCTTTCACTGGCTTTCATTTTCCAAGGTGAATGTGTTGGTTGAGAAAGGGATTTGAAGGGTTTAGAGACTTGCTCTAAACTGGGGAACTGGTGAATAGCTGGTAGCCAGAGGCAGATAGAAATTCACCAAGTTGGGTAGGAGCAGGAACAGCTCAGAAGGAATGTAAATGACTTGTGCCTGTCCAGGGAGGTTGTACCACAGTGCCATAAACACAGACTAAGTTTTTCAGTTGTAATTTTTCACGTATAATGTGCATCGTAATGTAAATTACTGATACCTCTTCACATCAGTAAAAATGAACATGGATTTTTTATACTAAAATAGTGAGAGGAACAAAAAAAGCCAAGTAAGAACGTGACATAAACAGCAACTACTACGTGTAGACTTGAAGTTCATCATCTGTGACTTCAGATGACCAAGATTTTGACTGAACACTTAATACCTTTCTAACAGCCTAAGAGACCTTGTAACTATAGAGAGTACAGATGGAATGGAAAACAGAGTCAGTCTCAATGACTTGCAGGCTAGTCAAAAAAACAGCAGTAAAATAAAGTACACAGTGAAGTTACTTTAGGAGCAAGCTTAAGAGATTAACTATTTAATCACTCACATGAGGCTAAGCATTGCACTAGGGAAATGAGACAAAGGCATAAACTGCTGCTTCAATTGAAATGGAAATCCTAACCACTCCTTTGGCTGATGCTTTGCACATATGTTAATGTCAATAACAAATTTCAAAACAAATCTTCTGTTGGGTTACAAAAATGCTATGAAGACAGCATACAATCAACTGTTTCTCCTACTGGAGCACCAAAATCAGTAACAGTAAATAAACTAATTTAAAATCACACAACACCATCATGCTCATATATACAACCAGATAATGTTTAGTTTGGGGTTTTTTTAAACAACTGCAACTAAACAAGGCAGTATTAAAAGATGTTGGAGGGAATCTTTTCTTAAAAGTTGATCAGCAAA
The DNA here is from genome assembly GCA_024611175.1 of Megaceryle torquata. Taxonomy (NCBI): domain Eukaryota; kingdom Metazoa; phylum Chordata; class Aves; order Coraciiformes; family Cerylidae; genus Megaceryle; species Megaceryle torquata. Next base: position 60,683 of record JANIJG010009811.1, read on the forward strand.
ATAATTTGCAGTTATGTTAAAATGATTTTTTTAAATGTACCTACAATTAAATTAAAATTCAATGTTAAATTACATAACAAATTAAAACATTAAATCAATTGGTCAAATCGTTAGCAACCAGTAAGTTACAACAAAGCAGAAACAGTTGCAGAACGAGTTCAGAATGACTAAAATTCATTAAGAACTTTAATATTTACCATGAAAAATAACATACATTCAAAGATAAAATAACTGAAATATACAGGATTAGGAACAAAACGGTGAAATAAACCTTCTATTAAAAGTGAAACAGCTATACTTGGATGAAGTATTGAAGGTGCAATTTGGCAGAATAGTTCAAAATGTATTTTAGTCAAATAGGAATCTTTGCTTAGTGCAACTCCATGCTTTCTATTTTCATACTGTGAAAGAAGAACTGTTTTCCTGCTCACAGGTCCTAGGAAAAGTTATTTTGGTTTCTAAAAAAAAATATATATATATATAAGTAATATATATTAGTATAGTAGATAGTAATATAGTAGATA